>VSMD01100165.1:0-52638 GCA_008750895.1 Mirza zaza | reverse complement strand
TGTGTCAACTTAGCTCATGTGTAACTACGTTTCCCAGAATTCCCTCCCCTGCATAGTTCCAGTTTTTGCTTGTGTAAGACTGGAGGGCCACCGTGTGAACTTGTCAGGCCCTCTGCTGCTCCGGCTTCCTGTTCATTTCCTCCTGTGGCTTTTCCCAGTGCTGGGCTGCATGAGTGCAGCAGTGTGACATAGGCGCCAGTTTCTCCCCAAGGTCACCTGTGTCTTCTAAGGTTGCAAAAATGGACATGGGCTGCAGTCTGTCCCTGTGTGTTCCTTCTTCACATCCGGCTTTGCTTCCGGGTAGCCCCTGATGCTGACCTCTGTGACTTTAGGTCCCCATCAGATGCAGAGGCAATGGCCTTTCTAAACGTTTCCACAAGCTTCCCACATTGCCCACGACCTAGTCCGTGGAATAAATCCCTAATTCCATGTCACTCGTGCGGTTCAAACTCACTGAGTAGACCTTGGCTGACACAGAAGTCATCAGACTCAGAGAGATGATGTTCCCACACTTGGCAGTACAGCTCCTTAGGGGACCTGGGGGAAGGGAACAAAATTTATTCGACTTCTATTCTGTGCCAGGCCCTGTGCTCAGTGCTGTTAATGCATTTAATCTTCACAGCAGGTATTATTATCATTTTATAGGTGAGGCAGCTCAATTTTTCTTACGGCTAGTTCTACAAATAATTTTTTTTCCTTAGAACAAGCCGATGTCTAAAATTTGTTTTTTTATGGAGAATCTGTCGTTGTAAAAATATTACTCTGGAGACAAATTTTCTGAGAGCAGTAAATACCAGAAGCCCAGCCAAAAACCTTCAGCACCCTGTTGAGATTGGGAAAAGGCAACATTGACTTATTTTCACTTAAATTTGTGACTTGGAAAAAAATCAACAGGGATGATTTTCTTCTTCTCTCTTAGGCCTGTGGCTGCAAATTCCATGCATGACCGTTTATTCACTGAGGTGAATGGTAGCCCCGATGTACTTAAGAGACACGGGCTACCAGATTCTACAGCTGTGTGTTCGTTTCCCGGATTTCAGAAAAGTGCAGTGCTCAATTCGGTAAACATCACTTCCATGGAAATTAAGTTTACCCAGGTTGTGTGTTTGAATATTAAGCACACCCAGTCATGAGTCAGGCTTGCTGGCTAAACCATTTCTTTGTGTTCACTCTTCCTTGTGTCTTTTGCTACTCCAGGCTGGCATTCAAATGCCAGGTCCCGACCATATTTTGAAAGAATACATTTGAATGCAATTACTAAGCCTCCCTTAGAAGTCCAGCAGCCCTGTCCATTATAATAATTGATAGTCCAGAAACTTGTTAGAGAGAAAGGAATTTAATCAAAGCTAAAAGTAATTTATAGGGTAAGTCCGACATACGCATACTTTCTCTAAGCCTTGGTTTGATTGGTTTTCATTTTTGGGATGTGTATTTGACATTTGAAACAATTTTGGTCAATAATGCTTTCATTTGAGGCTGAGAGTTCTTTGACCTATATATAGAATATGAAGGTGCGCCAAGAGAAATCTGGTGCTGGTGGCGACTGCTGAACTTTCAGGATCATTAAAATATACTGCGAACTGCATGAAACAGGCACATTTGACTCGGGTTTCCCCTTTGGGATGGTATTGGCTGGTTTCTCGGGAGAGGAACCTCTTCTCTCTTCCTAAAGACTCCAGTTGACCATGGAACTGCTTCTTTAGTTACTAGTGGTTGTCCCACCTTTATCTCTTTAACGCTCATCTCTGAGATCCTTGTGTACTGATAAATTCCGACTGGGAACCCTGAGATTCTTCCTGAGCTTTTCTTGGACTTGGGAGCTTGCTGGCCTGGACACACACAAGTAGTAAATTCTGGGGAGTTATGTATCGGGAAGGAGCCACTGGCCAGTGATGGACGGGAACTGTTGGGTAAATACACAGCTGCCCTTCACGATGGACAATCACGAGGTGTGTTCTGCACAGTCCCGCACAGTTTTGCAGTGGGATGGAGGCCCAGTTGACCACAGAAGGAACTTGCTCCTCTGCACAACCTTTTCTGGCTTCCTTCCCCTCCCTGCCTTTCCCACTCCCCCAGCAGTGGTTTCTGGGAAACATCTCCCAATGCGCCGTGCACATGAATCCTTGTCTTGGAGTCTGCTTTAGGGGAGCCAGATCAAGATAATGGCCTTCACCTCTGCTCCTGTCAGGGCTGCATTTGAGGGCTAACCCAAAGGATTAATATCGCTTGTGTTGATCAAATAAGTAGATTTTTACTGGTGTGCCCATCTGCAGAAGGGGCCAGCCAAGAGTAGCTGGGATAACTGAGTTCCGAGGCTAGCTTCTGTAGAGGCAAGATGGACAGAAGGGCAGAGAACTGGGGGATGACAGCAGAGGGATGGGTGACGGGCAATGTGACTTTACTGACCCAGAGCAGAGACACTGGCCAGGAGACTCTGTTAGGGGTTTCTTCCTTCTCCACTTATTTGCTGAGGAGCTTCATCTTCTCTGTCTCTTTACCCACCGTGTCCGAGCTGACAACTCTCACAGGGCTGGTCCCACCTCTGCACAAACGCCCAAGGGATGCTGCCAGCACTCCTCACCTGGATGTCCTCAGGGCACCTCAAACTTGGCGTGTCTTGAGCCAATTTTATTATTGTCTCTTTGTAATCTTGCCTTTCACTTTGCCCCCAAAAATCCCAATCTTTTATTTCTTCAGCGTTGTTTCCTTACATTAAAAGCAAGCTCTACATTTCTGAGCTGCGTGCTGTCCCTTCTCCCCTGTCTTCCATATCTGACTCCTCACCACAATTAACTGATCCCGTCCTCTGAACACTTCCAGAGTGAGGCTTCTCTTCCCCATCACCTGGTTCATATTCTCATCATCTCTCAATCGAACCCTTCCATAGTCTCATGACTCCTCCACTCTCTCCTCTCATTCAACCTTCCTTCATCTTGCAACCAGAGCAGTCTTCTAAACCATGAATCTGACCAAAAGCCTCCATTACCTATAAATAAAAGTTTAAAGATTTAGTCTGGCATTCAAGGCTTTCATGTCCTAGTTCCATTTCTTTTCCCACACGGAATGCACGTGTATTTCCTTGGTCCTTGTGCTCTAGACTAGGGGTCCCCAACCTATCATGAGTTGTATAATTATTTCATTATATACCAGAATATAACAATAATAGAAATAAAGTGCACAATAAATGAAATGTGCTTGAGTCGTTTCGAAATCAGCCCTCCCCTTCCCTGGTCCATGGAAAAACTGTCTTCCATGAAAATGGTCCCTGGTGCCAAAAATGTTGGGGACCGCTACTCTAGACCTACATATTTTCAAAGTATGTATCTTCCCTGGACCGTGGATCCTTAGAGATGCTCCTCTGCGGGAGGGTTTCAGGGTAAGAAACTGGAAAACACCGCTCACTCTGCCTTGCTGGTGGATAGTCAAATGGTGCATTAGCACATTCTAGACTTTTGAGAAGTCCCGAAATGAAGACATCTGTTTAACTGTGTTTAACTCAATGTTCCCCAACTTATTGGACTAGGGGATCTCTTTTTCCCCTTTATAGAATAGCAGCTATTATTAATCTTGTGAAGAACTAGAGTTCCTTGGATACACGCCACGTTTTCTAACCACACCAGACGAGACATCTGAAACATGTCAAACGCCAGGACTAGGGTTGTAATTTATTTATTTATTTTTATTCAAGCTGTCCATTTAGTCTTTTTTTTTTTTTTTTTTTTTTTGAGACAGAGTCTCGCTTTGGTGCCCAGGCTAGAGTGAGTGCCGTGGCATCAGCCTAGCTCACAGCAACCTCAAACTCCTGGGCTCAAGCAATCCTCCTGCTTCAGCCTCCCAAGTAGCTGGGACTACAGGCATGTGCCACCATGCCTGGCTAATTTTTTCTGTATATATTAGTTGGCCAATTAATTTCTTTCTATTTATAGTAGAGACGGGGTCTTGCTCTTGCTCGGGCTGGTTTCGAACTCCTGACCTTGAGCAATCTGCCTGCCTCGGCCTCCCAGAGTGCTAGGATTACAGGCGTGAGCCACCGCGCCCGGCCTTCATTTAGTCTTAAATGAGTCTATTCCAATGTTTCCTCCACATTCCTAATCTCCTTCCGTGTCCCCAGCATCCCTGTCCCTTTCCCTCTGCCGCCCAGCACTTTTGTACCATCTTAAAGGAGCTCGCTCTCTCTGCCTCGTGTAATCACCTTACAGACCTATTCAACGGCAAGATCTTTGAGGACAATGATGGTTTATTTTCCTTTTTAAAAATGATACCTACAGGGGTGGGTGCAACTACTGACTGCAAATAATAATGAACAAGTTTTTTTTTTTTTCTGAATTGATTTCATCATTGTGTCATTGTTCCCCGTGGCAACAAGCAACAGAGGAGCACGGTTTGTTTTTAGTCAGACCTTGTTCGAATCCCAGCTGTGCTGCTTAGCAAGCAGTGACTTTGGCATCTGTGGAGTTTCTCTGAGCCCCAGTTGTTTTTTTTACAGGGTTGCTGTGAGAATTAGGTGAGCTAATCTATGGCAGGGGTTAGCATGGTACCTGGGACTTAATGAATCTCAAAACCACAGTAGTAATAAAGATGGTGATGGTGATGACTCCAAGGGTGATAATGGATTACATGTTTTTAGAGGTCCCCAGGTGCCAGGCCCAGTACTAAATGCATTGCAAGCATAATTGAATTTAATCCTCACCACAGCCATATGAGGTACGTATTATTAATTCTTCTTTTACAGATGAGCTGTTTAGTATCACTCCAGCGTGCCTGTGGTCTACTTAACCATCATACGATACTGCAGACTGAGGGTGGTAAAAATATTTACTAGTTTTTGTTATTTCTAGTTCCCCAAACTGCAAAAGGTATGAGATTGAATAGCAAAAAGAGCTATCAGAAACAGCTGGATTGAGGGAAATTTTAGTGTTGAATCCTGCATAGGTCACTGTTACTAACTGTGCGGTCTGGGGCAAAATAAGCTTTATGAAACCTCAGTTTCTGTATTTGTAAGGTGGGTAGAATGATATTTTTCCTCACAAGGGTGTGAGAATAAAATGAGGGGGCATATGTAGGTGCTTAGCCCAGTATGGGGCTCATGGTAAGCTTTTTGATGAATGGTAGCTATTGTTACCATTATTTTATTATCAGCAGCATGCAAGAGGGTGCACGACCTCAGGTGAAAAACCGCCACCTTGTGGTTGTGCAAATTAGAAGCACTGCACATAAGTTGTATTAATAGTTCATCTCTTCACTAGAAGGAAGGAAAGAATAAATTCAACCCTGAAATGGCATCCAAGTTTCCTTTGGAAAACAAAAACGCAAGCCCCCAAACCTCTCTCTTTAAGACCAGCTACTTATGGCAAAAAGTACCTGCAAAATAATGGAGCCCACTACAGCGTGGGAACAGGCGCAACTGTGGATCTTTGCCTGTGTGGATGCGGAGCCAAGGGTGGGGAGTCATCACCAAGTGTCCCCCGGAGCCATCGAGGCTGCGTGGGTTAGGGTACATCCAGCCCCTCCTCTCCGGTGCCCATGCTATCTGCGGTCAGCTGCAGCCCCAGAGATCCCTAATGGCTCTCCCTTCCTCCACAGTGACCCCGTTGTCCCCATCCTTCTTGCAGCTGCCAGGGTGACCTGGGGATCACAGGGCAGAGCATGTCAACCCCCTTCCGTAAACAGAGAGAGGGAGAGAGAGGAGCAAAGGCAAGTGTGCTCGCACGGCATTCAAAGCCCATTCCGTCTGACGCCAGCTCACCTCACTTTCACCACCCACCTGCGCCCCGTCTGTGTTTATCACTGGTGGCTTCTCACGGCTATGGTTTCAGGCTTCTGTGTTCTTGTTCACCCTGTTTCTTCACTCTAGCATGTTTTATCTCATTCCTCTGATTTACACCAATTCCACCTGCCTTTCCTTCCACGAAGCCTTCCCTCATTGATCAAGACAAAAGGTATGCTTACCTGGAAGGTCCCCTTCCGCCATCCTCCCTGTCCTCAGAGTGGCTTCCTTGTCCTTCCACTATAGCCATTAGTATTTTCTAACTTATGTTATGATTGGAAGTTGACATGTTTATGTTCCAACTATATTGTAGTAAAATTCTTATCAGATGAAGCAGCCATGTCTACCTTTGGCAGTATCCAAGCAGATCAGGGCTTGAATCTTGCTTCTGCAGCTGTCTGTTTGATATTGCACAGGGTATCTGGTTTCTCCCTTTTATTCATTATTATTATTATGATTACTGAATTGATGCAGCAGTAGCCAAACTGTTAGCTAATCGCCAAACCCACTTCCTTTTCTTCCAGCTAGATGTAATTTTATAGCCTCCCGCAGGGTGAGGTGTGGTCATGTGACAGAGTTCTAGCCAAAGGAGTGTGAGCAGGAGTGATGTTTGCCACTTTGAGGTCTGACCTCTAAAACTTTTCTTGTGCATTCCTCCTTGCTCTTTTTCATTTCTGCAGAAACCTTGGGTGCCATGCTTTGAAGATGTGCAGTAGCTAAATTCCAAGATGTTCTCCAATGATCCTCATCTCTTGGCATTCAGACCCTTTATAATCCTTTCTTACACTGAATATGATGGTTGTGCTCCACCAATAGGCTATTGCATAAATGGCAGTGTGTGACTCCCAAGGGTAGGTCATAAAAGCTATGTGGCTTCTGCCTTGCCCTTCCTGGATACCTCTCTGTGGTGGAAGACAGCCACCACGCTGTCTTCCATAGGGACATTCAGGTAGTCTTGTGGAGAGATCTCTCCTGCCAGCTGTCAGCACAAACTCTCATTCATATGAGTGACCATCTTAGAAGTGGATCCTCCAGCCCCAGTCCAATCTTCGGACAATTGCACCCCTGGCTGACATTTCACCTGCAACCTTACAAGAGACTGTGAGTCAGAACCACCCAGCTAAGTTGCTCCCAAATTTCTTATTCATGGAAATGCTAATGTTTATTGTTTTAAGCTGCTAATTTGTTATGCAGCAATAGATACAGGGACGATGAATGGGAGGAAGCTGAGACCCCTAAATGACTCTTTGAATGGGAGCTGCCCACTGAGATTTGGGCTTTGTCTCTAAGTCCCAAAAGCTTAATCTTCATGAGCTCCATGGCAAATCTGCCTTTGTTAGACCCCAGACAGCTCTCTGCTTATTCAGGTCTTCCTTTTATAGCTTTTAGTAAAATTTTGTAATTTTCTTCTTGTGGGTTTTGAATATTATTTATTTTATTTCTAAACATTTAATAAGTGTTGTTGCCTTTGTAGATTGGATCCTGTATTCTCTCTATATTCCATATATTTATTTTCTGTATATATTCCATGTGTATATGGCTAGTAAGGAATTTAAATGATTTGTGTATGTTGATCTTTGTATTCAGGAATTTTGCTGATTTCTCATATAAATAAAAAATTTGGCAGTTAATCTTTTTCTAGATAATCATATCATGTGCAGTAAATAGCAGTTTTTTTTTTTTTTTTTGCCAGTGTCTTATTTCTTTTTCTTATTTTATTGGGCTGATAAACATTTCCAGTAGGATGTTGAATGGTTAGGATGAGAGTAGTGAGAACTGCCCTTTTAATGTTTTGCCATTAAAGATGCTGCTTGCTGGCATTTCTAACAAATAGAAGTTAGCACAGTCTCTATGATGTCCAATTTGCTAAACGTTTTTTATATCAGGAATTGGTTTTGAATTTTATCAACTATTTTTGAACTCTTTGAGATTATCATATAGTTTTTCTAATTTAACATATTGGTGAAGTCGTTAACATAAATAGCTTTTTATAATTTCGAATAGATCTTGTATTAATATAATTCTTATTTGGACATGTTATTCTTTTAATACATATTGTTAAATTTGATTTGATAATATTATATTAAGATTTTTGCCTGTATGCTCACAAAAGAGAAGAGTCTATTATTTTATTTTCTGTAGTTGCCTTTCTCTGATTTGGATTTCATTGTTTATTTTAACTAGTGAAATTAATCGAGTAGCTTTTCATCCTTTTCTGTTCTCCTGAACAATTCCTGTAGTAGAGGGTTTGTTTCTTTAATGTTTTAATAGTACCACACCACTAAATCTGTGTGGGCCTGGCGTATCATTTTTTTAAATGAATAAAGTTTTGATTGCCTTTGCAGTTTCTTCCAAGGTTATCATCTACTCAGTTTTTCTATTTTTGCTTAAAGTCAATTTTAGTTTATTTAACTAATTGATTAATTAATTAATTTTAATTTTAATTTTTTTAGAGACAAGGTCTCACTCTGTCACCCAGGTTGGAGTGTAGTGGTATGATCATAACTCACTGCAGCCTGGAATTTGCTGGGCCTAAGAGATTTTCCTGCCTCAGCCTGCTGAGTAGCTGGGACTACTGGTGCATGTCACCACATCCAGTTACTTTAAAACATTTTTGTAGAGAGGGGGTCTTACTATGTTGTCCAGGCTGGTCTTGACCTCCTGGCCTCAAGCAATTCCCCTGCCTCAGCCTCCCAAAGTGCTGGGATTGCAGGTGCCAGCCACCATGCCTAGCCTTTTTCTTAAAGTCAATTTTAATAATTACAATTCTTTATTTCTTTCCTCATTATTCAATTTATTTGTTTATTCTCTACTAATTTCTTGTTCAGATTTTCTAAGGCTTTGCCCATTTTATTGGTCTTTAAAGAAGTTTTTGGTTTAATAGATTATTAATTCTAATTGTTTGGTTTCATATTTTCATGGCTTCTTTTATACATTCCTTTCATCTACTTCCTGTAGGTTTATTTTGATCTTTTTCTAGCCTCCTGAGATAAAAGTTTAGACAATTTGTTTTTAGTCTTTCTCATTTTTAAATAAATGCATTAGTGCTGTAAATTTTCCTTTGAGTACAATTTAGCCTTCCTCTGATATACTTTGATATAAAATGTTATATGGCTTATTAACATAGAGTGTATAATTTATAGTTTGATTTCAGTGGCTCTTTGGACCAGTGTTTTACATTTTCATCTTATTTTCTTTCTTTATCTTCTGTTTCTCCTCTTATCCTAATTTTATACAAATATGGTCACCATATTGACTGTATGACTTCAAATTTGTTGATATTGCTAAATCTTTACTGATTTTTTTGTTTGGTTGGACAGATCAATAATTGAGAGTAGTAATTCAAAATTTCCTTCTGTGATAATAAGTTTGTTAACGTCCCATTTTGGTTTCATCAATTTTTGCTTTATAAATTTTGAGGTTACTTTAGTAGATGCATTCAAATTTAGAATTGTTACAGCTTTTTGAAGACATGGGCATTTTATCATGATGCACTGGCACTCTCTATCCCTCTTCGTGCTTTTTGTCTTCAAATCTATTTTGTATGATTTTAACATAATTTGCCCAGCTTATTTTTGAATAATATTTACTTAGCATTTAGTTTTCTATCTTTTGTTCAACCTTTCCATGTCCTTATCTGAAGTTATATGGCTTATAAACAGTGTAGAGATGAATTATATTTTTTGTTTTATTTCAATTAGACAACCTCTCCCCCTTCATTCGTGACTTTCGTCTATTCTTGTATATTGTGCTTTTTGATACATGTGAACTTGCCTGTTCTCATCCTGCTTTTTATTTCTATTTGACTCTTTTTCTACACTTCTATTTTCTCCTTCATTGCTATTTAGATTCATGATATATTTTTATTAGACTTTTTCCCTTTCTCTGCAGGTCTAGATATTATGTATTTATTTAATTTACATATTTTGTTTTATATTATATATTTTATTTCTGCTATTTTGATGGATACTCAATGATATTTAACCATACGAATAGAATGTAATAGTGTATAAACATTTTTGGGGGGATATTGGCTAGTGGGTGGATGGAGGAGAACCCAGGGAGTCTATGGTTCATAGAAACTTCTGACTATGGTCCCAACAGCAGGGAATTGCTGGCATTTTCACAAAGTTTTGTTGAGGAGGAGGAAGACAAATAGTAAATAGGCAAGACAGGCCAAAGGAACAATCTGGAAAGGCCAGGAGAACACAGTGTCTCAGAGGCATAAATAAGGACTGTTTATGCATTTGCCAGTGTGTGTGTGCCTCAGTGTGGGTGCACATGTATGTACATGCATGAATACGTTGTACATGTGTGTCTGTGTGTGTCTGTGTGAGTCACTCTGAGCACTGAGGACAGGGAGGGTCAACGAGTAGGAAAAAAGCAGGAAAATGCATCTGACAGTAAACAAGGCTTCATTTCTACTGTACAAATTACCAAAAAGACAGCAAAGTTTAATAGCATAGGAGGCTGAGCCTTTCAGCTCCTTGGAGGGGAAGAAAAAGTTAAAGGAGACTCAGAATTTTGGATTCCTTTCCAGAAGACAAATGGATCAGGAGAAATTGTGTTTACTTGGATAATGACCTAGGCAGGCCAGACTGGTGTAGTTCAAAAATATCTCCTCTTTCACAATGAACGCCCAAATGACGTTATTCCTGAGACTTTTATCCTACGCTATCGGTCTTCTGTTTTGCAATCTAGCTATCAGGACAGAAATCAATTTGTTGACAATGGTTACTAAAGAAGTTTCAGGTCTCATCTCAATATAATCCCTACCTTGATTAAATCATACGCAGATTTCTAGAAGTCTGTGTACCCTGATTAAATTATACACAGATTTCTAGAAGTCAATAATGACATGGTGTAGAAAAGGAGAATTCAAATAGGATATTCTCTCTTTCAGTGTGACAAGAGTACTAGTGACACATCGGCTTATGAGAAACAGATACGATAAATAACATAGTCCCTTGTCTAGTTTACCACTTCCACAATCAGGATTATGAAATCATTTCCAGAACTGACGCACAAAATGGATTGAATTAATGTCATTTAAAAAATATTATGTATTTTTATTCTATTAATAGATGGTATCTTTTGTTGCTGATGGCACTAAAATCCCAGCACATTCGCCTCCAACTCAAAATGAAATGCAGCCTTTCAGCGTGATGGGCTCTCTTCTAGTCTGTCTCCTGGCACAGTATGTTTTGGTGGGTGAGAAGAGGGCCGGTGCATGCCTCATTTGATAGGGTGTGTAATTGAGGAGTGAGGAAATGATACTCATTCTCCCCATATCATGTGAAGAATGAAGGGATTTAAAAAGATACTATTATACCATCTGTAAGTCTTAACCAAACATTATCGATAGCCCAGAACAGGTATGGAGACAATTGTGCAACAAGTTAGAGGAAACAGCACTAATGCAAAGAAGCAAAAGAAATTGGAAACCGAGGCTGTATGTGTGCTTTATTTAAGCAGCCTAGTTCTTGCTTAGAAAAACAGCAATTATTATTTTTTTTTTGCAAATCAAATCGTTTGAAGTCCCTTGGGAATACTGGGTTTTTTCGCGCAGGCTTTGCTGTGACCGCTGACTGTGGAGCAGTGGCAGCCTGTTGCCGCCTGTGGTCTGTCACCCCACCCTGCAGCCCTCTCTGCCTGGGAATTCACGAGGTTCCTTTCAGCAGGTTTTAACCTCACACCTTTTCCCCTAACCCCTTTCCTCCTACCACTCCTGGCCTTCACAACCCCTGCTGGTTCCTATTCGCTGCCACATAAACTCCAGATAGCTGCTACCAGGGACCAGAGTTCACACTGAGATCCGGTTTCGAATTCTCATCCTGGTACCCGCGTCAGCCACATGCTTCTGTGGGATGCCAGCTGCTTGAGAGAATGTGAGCACAGTATTTCTCTGGTCAGCTCCTCCTTGGGTGGGATGTGGTGTCACCCCTGCACTGTCTTGTCCTGTCCAAGCTCTGTTGACCTCCACGGCCACAGTTGGACATCCAAATGTCCGGCACACGTAACCAGGGCTCTGTGCTCTGAGAACTCATCAAGTTCTTCAGAAATCATTCCGCTGAGCTTTCCTGTGGTTGGATTCAGGTTGGGTTTCCCAAGAGAGTCTCATCATTCACCCCAGGGTCCCCTCATCCCGCTCAGACGGCAGGGCAGGTTCCTGGTTCCCTTGCAGGCAGGACCACTGTTCATCAGGAAAAAGAGGTGATCAAGAATGCCCCCAATTCAAAAGGGTCCAGAACAGAATCAACTTCTGGTGGATGGGAAGGGCTGTTTTGAAGGTTGGTCCTGGAGTCTCCTCAAACATGCCTGCCTGGCCATGAGGCACGGGGAAGGCACGCTCGATGGATAGAGCCAGGAGGTGCTGCAGAGCTCCTTCAACCGGAAGGCTGCCTCCCTTCCAGAAGAGGCACACAGGAGACAGCTGAAGGTGACCTCATGGTTGGACCCAGGTCAGCAGTCCTTCCTTGCTGGACCATTCCATTAGCCAGCCTGTCATTCCAGAATCTCAGATGCACCCACAATGCCTTTCAGTTCCCTCCCTCTTTGTACCCCTATTGGGTCTGGCTCAGAATGTCACCTCTCATCCACTTGGGCCACTTATTTCCAAGATCTCTCCTCTTCCATTAATGTCACACAGTGACTGGCATTACCCTCCTGAGCTACGGGTCATTGCAATGGCTCCCTGTTGCCTGCAGAACAGAGTGCCAACTTCTGAATGTCGGGCCAGCCTCCAACACATCCTTATAACCTGCTGAACTGATTTAATCTTTGTCCCCCAATGGGTCTCTGCACTTTGGTGCCTCTGGACCTTTGCACATGCAGTTCCCAGAGCCCAGACAGTTCTTTCCTTTCTCTACCGATCATAAGACTCCTCATTTGCCAAAACCCCTTTTGACTGCTTCCTCTTGTGGGCCGCCTTCATTGAGGTCACAGTGCAGTTCCTTGGTGTCCCCTTCTCGTTTCCTTTACACTGCTTTTTAACGTGTCTGCTCTGGCCATGTGCTACCTGCGGACGTTTTACGTGATTTATCTCACTCCCCCAGCCAGGTGACCTTTTGGCCCCCGGTTCTGCTCCTGTCCTAGAACACCTGGAGAATGAGCCTTTTTTGCATCTCTGGCTTCCTCCTTATAGGGTGTCTACGAGCTGTGACAGCAGAGCAGGTAAAATGGAAGTCTGCCTTCCATCAGACCAGGGCTGTCCATAATGCCCAGCCCCTAAGTATTTTCCACACAACCTTGGATGCATATGTTTATAAGAAAATTCTAAGCCCTTTATTTCTTTGTTTCTGCTTTTAATGCCATCCAGAAGCTCTCTTTGGGTGATCTGTGCCATCCAATGGGTGGTCCCACAGTTGCCTATTTCTGGGCCCCACTTAGACTCATATTCCTCCCTCCCCTTCTAGAATTATCCCTGCACCCTAGCAGGGGGAAAGTCTGGAGTCTTAGTCTTAGTCTTAGTCTTAGCACCATCCTTGGTGCCTGAGCAGATCTCCCTCGGTATAGACCCCAATGCCATTGAGTTTTCTTATAATTTTGGGGAAACCATCTTGTGATTATATACATCCAATCAAAATTGCATGAAGAACTAGACACTATTTTCAGTTTATTATACACACACTGTTGGTTCAGAACTGATCTGCTATTTTATAATTGTCCATGTAAATTGGTTCTATCTTTTAAATGTGAACTTGATTTTCCTCAATTCAACTTATTTCTAAAGAACCATTAAGCCTACTCCTTAGATGATAAGGTTATTTTTAAAAATAACTTTTCATGGTGGAGATATTCAAACATGCATAAAAATAGAGAGAATGTCTAGTGGGCTCTGATATCTACATCACTCAGCCAGCTTTGTCGCTCCTCCCTGGATTATATTGAAGTAAATCTCAGATGGAATGTTTTGGCAGTTTTCTCTAACAGATAGGAAAACAAACAGACAAAAAAATAGCCACAATTCCATTTGTTACTTAAATATATTAATAAATTTTTAATATTAGATCATAAGTTTCTTGTCGGATAAGGCTGTGACAGTCTCATCACTCATCACTAAGAGGCCTACGGTTGCTATACTCTTGACTAGAATTTTCTCAGCTCCCAAATGATTGGTTGATTGATTGACTAAATGATGTTTGGATCATTGACTCTCTGGTTACCACCAACACTTGCAGAAGACAGTGCTGATTTCTTACTCTCAGGTAACTTTGGGGATCTCATTTTATGCTAGATGGGTTTAAAGGCCCTCACTCCACAATTCACAGACACGTTTGTAATAATACAAAGTGGCTGTTACGTGGCCCAACCTTGAAGCTATATTGACAGGGACCTTAATGTACCCATGCCCTTTCCAGCCTTATAGACTCAGCCAAGTTGTTTAATGTCTCTAAAGTCAGTGTTCTAACTAGAAAAATGGAATTTATAATAGCATCTACCTGTTAGGGTTTTTGTGTGGATTAAATGAGATACAAAATCACAAGGCAGTGTTTGGTACTTAGTAAATGCTCAGCAAATATAATCTATTGTCATTTTTCCTGCTGGCAAAGTCTTAAGCTTCTTTTCTCCTTGCTTTTAAACTCTGGAAGAAGATTGGAAAAGCCAACTAGCATCTCATAAAATGACATAGGGCCGTTTAGAAAAGCGGGGAGGTATTTATATCTTAAGTGAGCACTATATAAACATCTGCAAGAGCCAACAATATTGTCTGCTTTCCAAGTATTTCGCAGAAGCAGTGGGGATCCCACTGAGACGTGGTCTTGCCAAACCGCCTCAAGCCTCAAAGATGGTCTTTTCAAAATCTTTATTGCCCCGGAGCATGTTCTGCCCAAAAACTGCCTGCGAGCAGTTTCCTTAATCAGGTCACTAAGTGTAACCCCAAAGAACAGCACACTGAGCTGCCCGTCTGTCCCTTTCAAAAGCTGCCCTTGTGTTTGTCGCTCTGCCCACAGAGGCGTGGGTGCTATATGCACGGGAACAGCTTTCCAGAAACCACACTGTGTCCACAACCCAGTGAAAGAGGCAGGAGGCATCAGGCCCGTTTCCAGATTTCTCTCTGGCCCAGATTGTCTATCTAGATTTTCATCCAGTGTCTGAGACTGTTTATTCAACAGTTGTTAGGACGATTTGGGGTTTCACACAGACGTATAAAAACACAGTATAAGCCTGATGTCTTTATTTCCCATAAAGTCCGGGGAGGGGGGCAAATGAAATATATTTCAGTCCCAAATCCTGGAGCTGTAGGGGCCAGAATGGAGAAATATCTGGGTCTCTTGTCTAAGACTAGGCAGTAACCAAGGACAATTCCCTGTTGTTCACGTTCGTTTGTGAACTGGTCAAAAAATATCATCTACCCACCAGTAATTTCTTAGACGTGAGAGCTGTGGACCAATCTTCCTTCCAATCCTGACAATGTTCCGTGAAATCTTCCTGTTCTTAGTAAGCATCAAGTCAGGTGAATTGATAAGGCTGGTGACCGAGCTCAAGGTGCAACAGAGCTCACTAAATCAGAGACCAAGCAGATTCCTACCGTGCTTAGCTCTGGCAGGATGTTGTGGTCAGATACCAGCTCCAATAGTGCTGTGTAACAAACATTGCCCAAATCCCAACAACGTAAAACAATTTTTTTTTCTTACTCACAGGATGAGAGTATCTTGATTCCACAGTCCTGGTGGGTTTGGGCTTCCTCCCTCTGTCTCTTGTGCTGGAACCACGGATGACCCAGGGCATGGTCTTCTCATAGTTGGGGTAGCAGTCCAAGAAGCGTGAGCAGAAACGTG
Source organism: Mirza zaza (assembly GCA_008750895.1). Lineage (NCBI taxonomy): Eukaryota > Metazoa > Chordata > Mammalia > Primates > Cheirogaleidae > Mirza > Mirza zaza. The sequence goes on along the minus strand of VSMD01100165.1, from coordinate 37,089 downwards.
ATCTCTCTGAAGACCTGGGCTCTGAACTGGTGCACTATCACTTTTGCCCACATGTTATTGGCAGGAGCACAGTGTGTGGACAAGCCCAACAGCCACTGAGTGAGGAAATGAAGTCCATTCATGGCAGCGTGGGATGGAAGAACAGGTTGTGAGCAGAGAACGAGTTCACCCTGCAGAGTAACTTGGGCAGTGTCAGCACAGGAAGGCCAAGGTCAACCTTAACTTTCTTGGCAGCTTGGGTAGCACTACACACTCTAGCTGGGTGGCTGGGCCTGAGGTTGTGTGTTGGTAATTCCGATTCAGGAAATTGCATTGCTGTGTGCCATCCCCCATCCCAAGGTATAAACAATGCACTGGCTGAGTATTTTTATGGCAAGTGAATCCATTATATTTTGTTGACTACATGATAACAGGGCACATTGAGGATTTTCCAAGGTGACAATTTGGGAACTGTAATGTACCTAACAAATAGAGCCTGTTAGTGAGAGAGCATTACAATTGAATTCCTTAGCGTTACTGGGAAATGATAATGACTTGCATCTGAGTAGTACTTGAGAATTTAAAAGCAAGTCTGCAAACCTCACGCCCCGTTGTGTATCAGAGAGCAGGCGGACACCTAGAGAAATTCCAAATGGCACAGGCAGGAAGTTGGGCTTTCTCACTCCATATCAAGGTTGTTCTTTCCTCTCCCTCTTCTCTCTGTTGTGACAATACTGCAATGATATTTTGAGTTTAGATGTAAATATGTGGATTTTGATATATGCTACTTGGTTTTTCTCACAAACTTTGTTTATAGCAATTTCCTCCACCAACTGTCTGCTAAAGAGAAATGGGTGACAGTTATTGACAAACCCTGCACCTGACAGTTATTGATCAACTGTGGACTTGATGAAGAAGCCATGGCACAACACCTGAGCACAAGGCATGTGGACTGGGGGCCAGCGTGTAGTTGTCACAGGTTATCCGTGTGGCTCTGGGCATGTTAGCAAGCCACTGCTTTTGCTTCTCCAAGAAGCAAGCATCCTCGTGAGATTGAAAGTGAGAGATCAGTAAGGACGTGCCCATTTCTTGGGTACTTACTTTGCCAGGCATTGGAGACACAGAAACACGGACAATTTTTGTTCTTTTGTTCTAGCTTCAGGCTAGTGAATTATTAATATTTCTTTACATCTATAATAACATGTAAACAAATAATTTCAAAACAATGCGAAAAGGGCTCCATAGTCACTTTTTACATAAGTCATTTAATTGACTCTTACAAACAACTCTTAAAGGTAAGTGGTGATCCCATTTTATAGATGAAAAAACTGAGTTCTAGTAACCTGACCCAGACCCACAGCAAGATGATAGATGAATCAGGATTCCAACTCAGAACAGTTGGACCCCAAAGTCTTCCATCTTTTGAACCACATCACTCATGGAAAATGGAGCATCTCATTTCAGGGAAAAGTGATGGCTCCAAAATCTTATATTCAGCAGTGTCTTCTCACTTAACATCTTTCCAATTTCATGTGTTCTTTGCTGCCTCCATTAGAGTAGAAACTGTACCTTATAAGAACTGCAATCCCCTGAAGCAATTGCCATGGTACTGGATAATAACAGGTACTAAAAATACCCATTAATGTTTTAAAAACAGAAATGCTAATACAGCGGCAGTAAGTACGCCCTGCATTGCAAAGCACAGTAGAATTGTGCCTGAGACAATTTGCTGCTTTACTTTTGGAAGGGCTCTGGATTACTGTCATTATTATCACACTCTTCTTGAGCAATGAACATTGAGATGATGGATCAAATGGGAAAATTAGTGTCAAGTTCACATTAGAAGAAAGGCAAGTATCCAATCATCTCACCGCCTGCAAAAAATACATTCCTTCTCTTTCCCTCCACTATTGAAAGACTTCATTGATCTTTTCCAAAGTCCCATTTTCCAGTTAACCTCTGTGCCAGTCAAGATAGCAGTCCTGAGTCCCTAACCTTCTCCTTCACCCAGTGATCACCCTTTGAAGTCACTGAGCAGGGCACGCACAGACGGAAGCCATTAGCAGGGGCAGTTCCACGCTCTATAGCCTACCATAAATTAGAATGCTAAGGAAGCCTTTTCAGCCACGGCGAGGTCGCTCAGGCTGGCTGCTGGCAGTGCCTTCCCACTGATGACAGGCCAGTAAAGAATTCTCTCTAGGCAGCTCGTTTCTGAGCAATATTGCTGTTTGGACTTCTGAAATGATTTTTGCAGTGCACATGGCTGCCAGAGGCTGGGATTCTGGAATCAGAGCTTTACAGACTCCCCCAGCCTGGGGAGGGTGGGGACCTGGCTTAGGTGTGGCCCCTTAGTGCCTCTCTTCCTGGGGTTGGGAGCTTCACAAGGTCAGAAAAGGAGGGGACCAGTGGAACAGCCACCCAGGGGCTTCAAGAATTCTTAGAGAGTAGACTGAGGCTCTGTAGGAAGCCAGGGAAGTGTTGGTGTCTGGGTGGTTCTCTGGGACACTCGCTACAGTTTGAACCAGAGCAATACCCTTGATTCATTCATTTGGGAAGCCTTTAGCGAGTGCCTACTGTGTGCCAGGCACTGTTCTCCAAGTTGTGATTATAGCGATGAAGAAGACATAAAAACATGGGGCTTTTGAGGCTTCTCTGCAATGAGGGAGACAGACAATGAAATAAATATAACAAACAAGCAAACTGTCAGCTTGTTAGAAAGTGACAGGTCTGAGGGAAAAGGGAAAGAGAGGGGTGGGGACCGCAGGGGCGGAGTAGGTCAGGTACAATCATAAACAAGGTGGTCCAGGCGTGGCCACTGGGGAGGCAACATTTGGGCAAAGACCCACTGGAGGAGGGAGGAAAGTGAGCCTGCAGAGGGACAGGCAGAGCTTGGTCGTGGGGAGGGAGGTGCCTGGTGTGACCATCGCATAAATGGTGGAGAGAAGTTGGCCTAGCAGGGTCTGAGGGGCCCCTAAAAACTCTGGTTTTTCCTCAGATGACGTGGGCATTGCTCCAATCTAAGTTTTTTTTTTAAAGTATTTATTTTTAATTGACAAATAACTATGCATCTGTGGGATACAATGTGATGTTTTGATATATGTATGCATTGTGGAATGATTAAATCAAGTTAATTAACATATCTACCACCTCACCTGTATATAATGTTTTTTGTGATGAGACCATTTAAAATTTACTCTTTTAGTAAATTTGGGATGTGATCTAAGCGTGAAAAGCCTCCCTCTGGCTGTGTTGCTGGGATGGGCTGTGCAGCCAGGGCAGGGCGGGGCCGGTGAGGGAGAGGGAGTCCCCTGGGAGGGGGTCAGCAGGAATGGTGAGAAGTTGTCGGAACCTGAAGGTGGTTTGAAAAAAAAAACCCAGGATTTGTTGACAGATCGAATGTTGGGTGTGAGAATAGGGGAGGGGTCAAGGATGTCTCCAAGTTTTGGGGCTGAGAAATACAAAGGATAGAGTGGCCTTCAGCTGGGGGTGGGTGCTGGGTAAAGCCGGTGTTTGGGGGGGGGGGTTGTAAGGACTCAGTTTCGGACGGGCTGTGGTTGGGCTGGCAGTGAGACGTTTGGCTGGAGACATGACGCAGGCAGGGGCACAGCGGGAGCTCAGGGGAGGTCCAGGATGAAGTGCAGATGTGGCTGATGTTTGGAGCTTTGGAGCTAATGTGAGTATCAATGGGGTGAGTGAACATAGAGGGGCGAAGGGGACCAAGGACAGAGCCTGGAGCACCCCCTTAGTATGCGGTCAAGAGAAGAGAAGGAACCAGCAGAGGAGCCTGAGGGAGGAGCGGGGTGGGGAGAGAGGTCACTGAGGTAGCAGGAAGACCAGGAGAGGGCAGTGTCCTGGAAGCCCAGGGGAGGAGGAGGGCGAGGCAGGCTGAGTCCAGCACTGCTCTGTGGGGTAGGTTGAGCCTGAGCCTTGGCTGCTGGATTGAGCCATGTGGTGACCCCACTGGGCACAGCCCTGCTGCAGTGAGGGGTGGCTCAGGAAAAGGATTTGGGCAGGAAAGAACCTTATCCTTTATTACCTGTTAGGCCTTCCTTCATGTAAGAAAACATCCCATGGCTGAGACTAATTGAAACAGCAATAAAAAACCTTCCTAAAAAGAAAAGTCCTGGACCAGATGGTTTCACACCCAAATTTTACCACACCGACAAAGAAGAACTGGTGCCTATCCTGCAGAAATTATTACACAACATCGAGAAGGATGGAATAGTCCCCAACACATTTTATGAAGCGAACATAACCCTGATACCAAAACCAGGAAAGGATACAACAAACAAAGAAAACTACAGACCAATATTCCTATGAATATAGATGCAAACATTCTCAACAAAATCCTAGCCAGTCGAATCCACGTGCTTGCCAAGAAAAAATCCAGCACAACCAAGTCTGGCTTTATCCCAGACATGCAGGGATGGTTCAACATATCCAAATCTATAAATGTAATTCACCATATAAACAGAAGCAAAAACAAAGACCATATGATCCTCTCAACAGATACAGAAAAAGCATTCGACAAAATTCAACACCCTTTTATGATAAGAACGCTCAACAAAATAGGCATAGATGGGGTTTACCTAAAAGTGATACAAGCCATATATGACAAACCCATAGCCAATATCATACTGAACGGGGAAAAACTGAAAGCATTCCCATTTAGAACTGGAAGAAGACAAGGTTGCCCACTATCTCCACTTCTATTCAACATAGTGCTGGAAGTCCTTACTACAGCAATCAGACAAAAGAGCGGAATTAAGGGCATCCAAATGGGAGCAGAAGAGATCAAACTCTCACTCTTTGCTGATGACATGATATTATACCAAGAAAACCCCAAGGATTCAACCAAGAGACTCCTTGAATTGATAAATGAATTTGGTAAAGTCTCAGGATACAAAATCAATACACAAAAATCAGAGGCATTCATATATGCCAACAACAGTAAAATTGAGAACCAAATCAAAGACTCAATTCCCTTCAAAATAGCAACAAAGAAAATAAAATACCTAGGAATATATTTAACTAAGGAGGTAAAAGACCTCTACTTGGAGAACTATGAAACACTGAAGAAGGAAATAGCAGAGGATGTAAACAGGTGGAAGAATATACCATGCTCATGGGTTGGCAGAATCAACATTGTTAAAATGTCTATACTACCCAAAGTGACCTACAGAGTCAATGCAATCCCTATCGAAATGCCACCATCATTTTTCACAGATACAGAAAAAATAATTTTACGCTTTGTATGGAACCAGAGAAGACTCCATATAGCAAAATCAATCCTAGGCAATAAAAACAAAATAGGAGGTATCGATTTACCAGACTTCAAACTATACTACAAGGCTATACCCATTAAAATAGCTTGGGACTGGCACGAGAACAGGGACATTGACCAGTGGAACAGAACCGAGAACCCAGATATAAAACCATCCTCATATAGCCAACTAATCTTTGACAAAGCAGACAAAAACATACACTGGGGAAAAGAATCCTTATTCAATAAATGGTGCTGGGAAAACTGGATAGCCACATGTAGAAGACTGAAACAGGACCCATACCTTTCACCTCTCACAAAAATCAACTCACGCTGGGAAACAGACTTGAACCTTAGGTATGAAACTATTAGAATTCTAGAAGAAAACTTTGGAAATACTCTTCTAGACATTGGCCTAGGCAAAGAATTTATGAATAAGACCCCAAAGGCAATCACAGGAGCAGCAAAAATAAATAAATGGGAACTGATCAAATTAAAAAGCTTCTGCACAGCCCAAGAAACTGTCAAGAGAGCAAACAGACAACCCACAGAATGGGAGAAAAGTTTCACAAGCTACACATCTGATAAAGGGCTGATAACTAGAATCTATTTAGAACTCAGGAAAATCAGCCAGAAAAAATCAAACAACCCCATCAAAAAATGAGCAAAGAGCATGAACAGAAACTTCTCAAAAGAAGACAGAATAATGGACAACAAACATATGAATAAATGTTCAACATCTCTAATCATCAGGGAAATGCAAATCAAAACCACAATGAGATATCACTTAACTCCAGTAAGAATGGCCTTTATCAAAAGGCCAAAACAATAAATGTTGGCATGGATGTGGAGAGATAGGAACACTCCTACACTGCTGGTGGGACTGCAAACTAGTTCAACCTCTGTGGAAAGTAATATAGAGATACCTTAAAGTGATACAAGTAGATCTACCATTTGATCCAGCAATTCCACTACTAGGCATCTACCCAAAAGATCAAAAGTCACTTTATGAAAAAGACACCTGCACTCGAATGTTTATAGCAGCACAATTCGCAATTGCAAAGATGTGGAAACAACCCAAGTGCCCATCAATTCATGAATGGATTAATAAAATGTGGTATATGTATACCATGGAGTACTATTCAGCTTTAAGAAACAATGGTGATATAGCACCTCTTGTATTTTCCTGGATAGAGCTAGAACTCATTCTACTAAGTGAAGTATCTCAAGAATGGAAAAACAAGCACCACATGTACTCACCAGCAAATTGGTATTAATGGATCAACACCTAAGTAGACATATAGGAGTAACATTTATCGGGTGTTGGGCAGGTGGGAGGGGGGAGGAGGGGATGGGTATATACAACCACAATGAGTGAGATGTGCAACGTTTGGGGGATGGTCACGCTTGAAGCTCTGACTCAAGGGGGGAGAGGGGCATGGGCAATATACGTAATCTTAACATTTGTACCCCCATAATAGGCTGAAATAAAAAAAAAGAAAAGTACTTGCCCAAAAAACTGCAAACTACTGACCAACCCCTCATCTCACACTTGAGAAGACTGTGGCCAGAGACAGTCAGAGAGGGGAAGCAGCTGACTTCATGAGGTGAAGTCAGGCTTGGGGCCCCCTGGCCAGAATGCTGAGAAGCCAGGTGCTGTCAGCCTGGTGGTAGAAGAGACCTGAATTTGAGGAGGCGGCGCAGCCAGACTTATGGGTGGACATCCACATGGTGACATTTTCCAGTCCTGTGCGCCTGAACTGCCATTGAAATAAGTAAATGAGTTTCTGCTATAAGAAATTGTAGTAATGCCTTTGGGGTGTCTTTAGAGTTTACAAAGCACTTTCGCTTCTGATTTTTCCCTGGAGACTTGACGAGGAACAGTAAAGAGCAGTGGCTAAGTGCTCAAATTCTGGGCCTGGTTTTAGATATCAGCTCTGCCACATTCTAGCTGTGTGACCTTTGACAAGCTACTTAACCTCTCTGTGCCTCAGTTTACTCATCTGTAAAGTGATGGTAATACTAATACCCATCCCATGAGTTGTGGAATTGAGCTGAATTAATATAGGAAACACTTAGAAATGTGCTAATGCATTATCCTTAACGTTTTAATTTCAACAGGTGGAGATATTTGGAAATCTAGAAAGGACAACTTGCTGTAGGTTACCCAGACTTACCCAGACCTGGTTTTTTGAACTCTCTTTTCAAAGTCTGACAATTATCCCACAAGGGAGGTTCCTCTATGCCATTCTCTACTTTTCTATCTTAGCCACAGTACCTACTTTTTGCTTTAATTCAAATATTTTCTAACTGGACTTCCCAGGGAAAGGAGCTGAGGGAAGGCAATCCTGGGTATACATTTATACTTAAAAACTCTTTCTATTTTGTTTTGTGTATTTCAGTTCAGGTTTTGAATTTATCCCTAAATCTTAAAAAAATATGTTGAGTCCATTGAAAAGTGTGAAATTGCCATTTATCATAAAGATGAAATCAACTTCCTTAAGAATTTCTTGTATGTCAGTGCATGGAAATTATTTGAAATAAAGTATGTTTCTATGAATATAAAAGATTTACTTGTTATGACACTCTAATCAGAGGGTGACAGATTCCATGATGTGAAATACTAAGAAGATATTTGATTATCTTACTTGGATCCGGAGAGAGAATCTGAATCTGGATTCTAACCACAGACATGCATTGCATTTATGGGGAATCATTTATTTCTTGAGTCTCAGTTTTCCCACTTGCAGCATAAGGTGGGACTGGGTGACCTTTCCATTTCCTACAACTTCTAATTTTCTCTTACTCTGTCTTGGTTTAGGTTCCTCCAGAAGCAGAGAGGAAAAGTTAATTTGGGAGGTGATCTCAGGAAACACTGTTAGGGAAGTAGTGAGGTCAATTGGGGAAAACAAGGCACCCACAATTGGTGTCTCATTCACGCATTTATCTCTGTGAGCCACCGGAGCCTAATCCAACTGGGAATCCTGGAAGACTGTGTGGAATATGCCTTGGAGGGAGGGAGCTGGGGTACTTACACACCAGCCCCCATCAATCATTGGTTAATGACTGTTTCTAAAAGGCTTGTGTGGCCCAACACATGCTGGATAAAGGCACAGGTGCTGATGGTGGGAGGGTGGGCAGTACTCACTGCAGTGGTGGAAGTGGGGGAGATGATATGGGTGGAGCACCAATCACACCTGCCACACATTTGCCCTCCAGATTTGCATGTGACTTGTGCCTTATAGATATAATCTGTCTCGTCAAAGAGAGAATCCATAGCAGAACCCAAACCTGAGTCTTGCTGATAACTGTGCAATGTCATTTGGTCTGATGCTGAGGGAATGCCACAGAGAGGGTTGTTCCAGATAATTCCTAAAGCCCCTTCCATCTCTAAAATTCCAATAGTTAGGTACTCAGAACATTAGCAATGTCAGATATATATATTTCTTAACATATGATCTATTAATATTTTCTGGTTTAACTTAATGTTGATGAATTTGTCCCAAAACCAATCAACCCTTAATGGCTTTCTGTGAACTTGTTATGTGTGCCATTGAATTTTTGACAGGAGAAATCTAATTTTAAATCTTGGTTAAGGGAAAAAAATGTTATTCTGCTGCTAGTACATTATTGATATATTAATATAAAGGAGAGTTTGGCTTTGAATATTTTTTTATTTATATTTAATGACCATATTTTATTTTTAAAGTACTGAGGATATTGCAAAAAATGATTTAACTAGTGTTTAAGAATCATAAAGAGGAGAAAGTAATTTTGTTTTTTATAGTCTACTATCTAAAACAATTTAGACACTTTTGATGTTATTTTCCTGATATCCCTTTGAGGTGAGAAGGTGATATCTGTGATTTCCTTTTTTTCTATTGGATAAAAAACTAAATGAAGGGTAATGACACATTACTTTTCTTACCCAAATTCCATAGGGTGAAATGCAGCATGACTAAGGGGCTTTGAAACTAAAACAAAAGAGAGAGGGAAAGGGGGAATAAATAGAATCAGGTAGGGATGTTTCATCCAACAGAGGAAATATTTGCAGTCAACTTAAGGATGTACGAGATGATGCAGTGTATTTCCTTTCATCATAGTGGTTGAACTCTATTTAGATACTGTGAAATATCATTGGATATTTTTTACACTTTTAGTAAAACAATTTCTTATTCTTCTAGAAATAAAAAAAGTAAGTTATTACATTAATTAAAAAGTGACTAGACAGCCAGCCTCATTCAATGATGTACTAGTAAGAACTTTTAATCCTGATTATGATCATTCTACAGTGCTAGTCTTAGGTGTTTTCCCGAGCAAGGTGTGTATGTACAAGTAAATAAAGGCATAATTCCAAGCAAATGGAATAGCAGGAAAGTAGGAACTTCAGGAGATATAGTTATTTGGTAGTATTACAGTTTTTCAGAAACACTCAATATTTATACTACAACCCCCCCAAAAAACTCAATTTACTGAAATTGATTTGCATGTGGTTTAATGCTGTTAACAGTCTATAAATCATTTGCTCAAATATTTGAAGTTTTGGATGCTTTCATTCTCTTTTATACAAACACAACTTATGCGCAAATGGTTAAAAATACCAAAAACATTGCAAGAATTTTTTTTTAATTTGGAAGATATTGCTTTATTTTAAAGCATCAAGGATGATTTAGATTTTTGGAAAAACAGAAACAGCATGAAGATTTCTAAACACAAACACAAACCCACCATCGGGACAGCTGTGATCTATAAGCCAAATCAGTGCAAGAGCTTTTCTTTTTTGAACAACAACAATAAAAACAAAACGCCTCCAAACTGAAACTGGGTAAGGACTAGAAACATTGTTTTCTTACTAATGTGAGGTTGGGAACATACTGGCTTTCAAGTGAATTGGCCATGACCACAGCAGCACTTGGATCTGACAGAGCCGAGATTGCAGGCAGATGTGAGTTTGGCATTTGCATGCCCACATTCAAAAACTTGTCTCCTTTTTCCTACCAGCACATTGAGGCTGGCCTTGCTGGAGCGGCACAAACTGATTACAGACACACATTACCTGGAAACATGCCGTTGGCTTAACATGGGCTTGTGTACTTAGGCTCTGATTTTTGAAAATGCAATATTTATCCAGAAGATTTGACAAATGCTCACGAATGTGTATTATGCCAGACAGCTGTCAAAGTCTTCTCCCCTGGAGAGTTCATTAATCGCATTTCCATTTGCTGAGTTAGGAGCTCTGTCTTGTCTGAGAGGGACTGGGATACCAAAAGGTACAATTTCAAAGTTAAGAGTGAAGAAAAAGATAGAAGCATGAGAAAATCAAGATTTCTTGCTAGGACCAAAGAACTAGCCCATACTTTTCCCAGCATGTGTTTTAAATACCCATTATCTATTTATTTCTCTTACCTGTGCATTTATCCATCTATTAATCTCTTTTCAGAAAGGTACAATGATATGCTGTTTTTGGAACTAATTTCCTTAATATACAAAGAGTTGTTATAAATCAATAAAAGTCTCCAAAGCATATGAACTGAAAGAGAAATATAAATGATTTTAAAAGATTTTGGATTATTGGTTGGGTGAAGATCAAAACTTGAAAATATACCAAGGGTAAACTGTGATAATACATACTGCTGTTGGAGTTGTGGGAAAACAGGTACTCTCAGACACTGCTAATTGGAAAGTAAACTAGTACAAGCTTTTTGGAAAACAATGGGGCAGTATTTTTCAAATTTAAAATGCATGGATTTCCTTGTCTCAGGAATTTCACTGGAATTCTTCCAGTAGATAAGAAAGACTCCCTCATGTGTATAGAATTTGAATATGGTATAGTAGCTACCTCTAACTGGAGAATTGGATGGGAGGAGGCAGACGTTGGAGAGAAACTCATTTATCCTCTGTATGCCATTTGTATTGTTTAGATTTCCTAAACATGTGCCTATATGACTTAGTCACAGAAAAATATTTTAAAAATATATTTATTGGATGCATAAACGACTATAAAATCACCAAAAAAGAGGAAATGACCTACAAAATTAATCTAAATAAAACTAAATGATAAGAAAGTGATAAATTAATGTAAGAGGAAAATAAAAATAGAAGCACTAGGATGAAGCCAGGGAGGAAGATTACATCATGTGTAGTTGCTAGAGGTGGGTTGGAGTTCTTAGCAGCCAAGGAAATAGTGAAGGGAGGTTACTGACATGATTCAGAGTGTCTTTAAAGAGAAAACAATCCTTTGCTAGAAGTATAACTATTTGGATCCTGAGATCCAAGAGAAATTTCTCCTGTGGGTCCTCATAGCAAGGATACAGTAAATAATGTCCTTGAAACCAAGCCCAGTGTAAACTCAACAATATGTTTCAGTAACGATATATCCTTGTGGTAGATTGGATTACTGTTCCAAGTCCTTGTTTCCTCCTTGCAATAGGCTTCTCCTTTCACACTCCTTGCTTGGAGGCTCAGCAGGATCTTCCAGCAGAGTAGGCAGAAGGTGCATCCCACTGCTCTCTGCCATCTGGCCTCTCATGGGACTTTCTGTGGCCAAATAAATGAGAGCAGAGTTGGTATACCCTGTGTCTAACCAGAGGCTTTAAATGTGCTTGCATGATTTGACTTGGCTTTCTTAGCCTTCACCGTGAGAAAAGCGTGCTATATGTAGCTTCAGCCTGTGTCCCAGATTGAAGGTGCGTGGAGCAGTCCAGAACCAAAAACAAAGCCTGGAGTGCCACTAAGATCCAGTGAAGTGTGGCTGACCTGTGCATGTGGAATAAAGGTGTGCTCTCATAAGCAAATGGGATTTTGGAGTTGTTTGTTACTCAGCATTATTGCAGCAGAAGCCTGGCTAATACATCCCTGGAGACAGGGAGAAAGAAGTGAAAGTAACTCCAGAAGGAGACTCTTGAGCTGCTGGCCATCATGGGAACAGGGAGGTCCTCTAATAAAGGGATATGAACTTCCCCTAAGATCATGACTCTACTTGAAGCCTCCAAGATATTATTGATAATGAATGGAGTACTATATCAGGTAATGTAGTGCCCTATGAGTGAACTACAGAAGTAATCACTTTTATTACAAGAAAACCACTCCATGATCCCGAGGAAAGACACTAACTGATGCCTTTGGGCGTTCACTGAAAGAATGAGTAGAAATTGGGATGAATGGTTAAAATGTGTGTGTCAATGTATGTACATTCATGTATATGTATATGTGTGTATGCATTTGTGCACACATGCATGTGTACATATGTCTACACATGCATTCATGTGTGCATGCATATATGCATGTATGTGCACGTTTGAATGTGTGTGTATTCTTAGGGGGAGGGCCATCTGGAACTGGAGTATGTCTTCCCCAACATTCTAGGCCAGTCTGGCAGGAATCGTGGTGCTAAACATATGTCCAGGTTAAAGATCCAAACACAAACATAGACCTAGTAATACTGAGGCTCACCTTTTGATTTTCTCCTCATTTCCCTCATCATGATTCAGTTCTTCAGGAATCATGTTGGCACCACTTTTAGGAATAGTCTAGGATGAGAGCTGAAGGTAGAGTCTACACATGTACACAAGGAAGTGGTCCCTTCAAAAGGGATAACAAGATCCCAGTAAGCACAGCCATGATTCTATTGGATTGGCTCAAACTAAAGTCTTGGACAATATTTTGGCGTATTTTTGTAATTGGCTTTTGAGTCTAGAAAAAAAATGAATGTTCTTCGTCTATTCAGTGGCTTTTGGCTGTACCCCAGGACTGGAAGTGAATGCAACAACAAGGTTTAATAACTGTTGGACACTCTATTTATCAAGAGACATGATGCGGGGAAGCAGAAACAACACAATTGCCTATAAAAACATCCTTTAAAAAAGTGAGCAATCTAATCTATAAAAATGAATTTTGGCAGGTGCAAGTGTAACCAGCGCCAAGGCAGGGAGTGCAGTGGACGTGGGGCAGGAAGTCCATTCAGCTACAGAGGTTGCCTATTGTTGGCCCGGGAGTATGCCTGTTCTCTCTCTTCTTCCCACTTCTTATTTTATTTCATTTTATTTTATTTTATTTTTATTTCAGAATATTATGGGGGTACAAATGTTTGGTTACATTGATAGCTTTTGTACTGCTTGAGTCAAAGTTATAAGGGTGCCCATGACCCAGATAGTGTACATTGTACCTGTTGGGTATGATTTCATCCATTCTCTTCTCCCTGTTCCCTCCTGTATGATTTCCATTTACTTTTACTTCCATTGATGCACATGTGTGCTCATCAGTTAGTTCCAATTTAATAGTGAGTACACATGGTATTTGTTTTTCCATTCTTGCAATACTTCACTTAGGAGAATGGTCTCCAGTTCCATTCAGATTGCAAAAGGTTTTAATTCATTGTTTTTGTAGCTGAGCTGTAATCCATGGTACATATATACCACATTTTATTAATCCACTCGTGGATTGATGGGCACTTTGGTTGATTTCACTTCTTTGCGATTGTGAATTGTGCTACAATAAACATTCTAGTGAAAGTATCTTTTTTGATAAAAATGACTTTTTTTCCTTTGGGTAAATACCCAGTAGTGGGATTGCTGGGTCAAATGGTAGGTCCACTCTTAGTTCTTTGAGGCATCTCCATACTATTTTCCACAGAAGTTGAACTAGTGTGTAGTCCCACCAACAGTGTGTAAGTGTTCTTTTCTCTCTGCATCCATGCCAGCATCTATATTGTTTTGGGACTTCAATCAAAGCCATTCTAACTGGGGTTAGGTGATATCTCATTGCGGTTTAGATTCACATTTCTCTGATGATTAGTGACTTTGAGCATTTTTTCCATATGTTTATAGGCCATTAGTTTTCCTTTGAAAAGCTTCTGTTCATGTCTTTTGCCCACTTTTTAATGGGGTTGTTTGATTTTTTATTGCTGAATTGCTTGAGTTCTTTGTAGATTCTGGTTATTAGCCCTTCATCAGATGTATAGCTTGCAAATATTTTCTCCCATTCTGTAGGCTATTTGCTCTGTTGTTTGTTTCTTTGGCTGTGCAGAAGCCTTTTAATTTAATAAAGTCCCATTTATTTATTTTTCTTGTTACTGTGATTGCCCTTGGTGTCGTCTTCATAAATTCTTTGCCTAGGCCAATATCTAGAAAATATTCTCTAACATTTTCTTCTGGAATTCTTTTTTAAAAAAATTAATTAATTAATTATTTTTATTATTTCATATTATGGGAGTACAAATATTGTTAGGGTTACATATCTTGCCCTTCCCCCCACCTCCACCCTGCTATGCCAGAGCTTCTAGCGTGTCCAGCCTCCAGGTGGTGCGCACTGTACCCACTGTGTAAGTACATGCCCTTTCCCTCCTCCCCCCTTCCACCTGCCCACTTCCCGATTACAGATTTTTCTTCTGGAATTCTTATAGTTTCATGTCTTAGATTTAAAGTCTGTTATCCATCTTGAATTAATTTTTGGGAGTGGTGAGAGATATGGATCCTGTTTCAATTTTCTACATGTGGCTATCCAGCACCATTTATTGAATAGGGATTCTTTCCCCCAGTGTATATTGTTGTCTGCTTTGTCAAAGATCAGATAGCAATATGTGAATGGTTTTATATCTGAGCTCTCTGTTCTGTTCCATTGGTCTATGTCTATTTTTGTGCCAGTTTCATGCTGTTTTGGTTACTATAGCCTTGTAGTATAGCTTGAAGTCTGGTAAAGTGATGCCTCCAGATTTGTTCCTTTTGCTTAAGGTTGCTTTGGCTATTCGGGCTCTTTTCTGGTTGCAAACAAAGCATGGAATTATTTTTTCTAGATCTGTGAAAAATGATACTGGTATTTTGATGGGGATTGCATTGAATATGTAAATCACTTTGGGTACTTACGGACATTTTAACGATGTTGATTCTGATGACCCATGAATATGATATGTTTTTCCATTTGTTTACATCCTCTACAATTTCCTTCCTCAGTGATTTGTAGTTCTCTTTGTATAGATCTTTCACCTTCTTGGTTAAATATGTTCCTAGGTGTTTTATTTTCTTTATAGCTATTGTGAAAGGTAGATGGAGACAAGTTTGGGTGGGCAGATAATCAGTTTACTTCAAGTCTATTAAGTTGAGGGTGCCTGTGGGCCACCTGGGTGGAGCTGTATGGGGGGTGTTGACATGGCAGCTAGGAAGTGGGTGGAGCTCCAGGAGCCACATGACTGGCATAGTGCCTGGCTCCTAGTGGGTGCTCAATAAATATTTGTGAAATGCTTATAGGCTGGGTGGGATAGGGAGCTGGCACATCTGTCTCTGACGGCCAATTTTCCCTGTGTGGAAGTAGGGGTTGTTATCTGCTGAAGGTGTCTGCAGATTCAGCGTCTGGTGAGAGCCCGCTTCCTGGTTCATAGAGGGTACCTTCTTGTTGTGTCCTCACATGGTTGAAGGGGTGAAGGAGTTATCTGAGGCTTCTTTTATAAAAGCACTAATCCTATTTATGAGGGTTCTGACTCGTGACATAATTATGTCCCAAAGACCCTGCTATGGTTTGGATATTTGTCCCCTCCAAATCTCATGTTGGCATTTGATCTCCAGTGTTGGAGGTGAGGCCTAGTAGGAGGTGTTTGGGTCATGGGGGTGGATCCCTCATGAACAGCTTGGTGTCATCTTCACAGTAATGAGTCAGTTCTAGCTGTTTTAGTTCCCAAGAGAGCTGATTGAAGAGCCTGGCACCTCCTTCCTCTCTCTTGTTTCCTTCCCCTCATAATGTGATGCCAACTTCCCTTACTCCATGAGTGGAAGCTCCATGAAGCCCTCACTACTAGAAGCAGATGCCAGCACTATGCTTCTTGTACAGCCTACAGAACCATAAGCCAAATGAACTTTCTTTTTCTTTATAAATTACCTAGCCTCAGGTATTCCTTTATAGCAATGCAAATGAACTAAGACAGACCCCACCTCTAAATACCATCGTAGTGAAGCATAGATTTCCATACATGAATTTCAGGGGGCCATAAACATTCTGACCATAGCACCCAGGATCTGAATGGGTGTGGGAGGAGCAGTTTGTGTCAAGGGGGAGGAGTCAGGACCTGACGTGATGCTGTGGATAACAAGGTGGCTGCTCTCACCTCCTGACTTAGAGATAGATGAGGCACATGGTGACCCAGAAGCAGACCTTTGGGAGGGCAGGGACCAGGGAGGGGCTGTGGGTGAAGAGGAAAGTGTTGGCCTTAGAAAGGAGGTTCCAGAGGGCTCAGGGGAGGCTGGGTAGATGAGGAGAAGTGGTGTGTTGAGACAAGGGGAGAAGCTCATAGCAACATGGGAATGTAGGTGTCTTCAGAGGTTCCCAGCTGGGCTGCGACCCAGCAGTATGGGGATGTGATACAGTGTGGCTTCTGTGGCTGCCTGGATTCTCTCAAATTGGCCCCAGCATCCTCAGGAGCACTGGGGGCCTCCCAGATGGGACAGTGTGCCTGATTAACTCCAAAGATGAGTACAGAAACCTTACCGCCTGTTGGAAATGCAGCACCTAGGTGGCTGGAGGGGGCTGGCCTCTCTGGAAGGTGTTGCTGTGTCACTTTTGTGAATCCTTGGGATGAGGCTCTGGTTTAAGGCCAGTGGCCAACATGCCCCAGAGCCAGTTCTCTGTGTTCTGTGACTGTTTCTCCAGCTTCCTGCCAGAGAGCGTAGCCTCAGATGTGCTACTTGACTTTCACCCAAAGCTAGGCTGGGATGGATGAGGAGATGTTCTTCACATTTTCTCAGATTCACATTTTTTTTTTAATTGACACAGTTCTTTCTTCCAATAGGATATTATATCCAGCCTCATAGACAAACAGATTTAGGCAGAGCTTTTGGGATAAAGAGTTCTGAATGTTAGACTCACCATCCACCATCATCTCCCCAAGTGGCCAAATGGAACCCAGTTTGAAAACCACCACTCCTGCTAGACCCCAAATTGAGCCATCCATCAGACAATCATGTTTTGAGACACCCTTGCTTTGGCTGCTGGGGAACTGTGCTCACTGTCTCGCATTTTGATGTGGTTTGTGGAGGACCACTGGTGAACACAGACACACAGTGTGCTGTTGTGTGCTGTGCTCGTGTGTGTTGGTGAAGACACTGTGTACCGTTCACACAGAGACCCTTTGACAAGACACTACAAGAGAAACTCCTTGTAAAAGTCTCTGGCAGAAAAAAATGTTTTTCTTCTGAGCTACTAGATTTAAAAAAAAAGTTTTTTTTGTGGTTACCAAGAGTCTTATAACAGCATTTGTCTGCCTATAAAGCTTAGCTCCAGGTTTGTGGTCCACCCAATCTTAGCCTTTGTGCACAAATTTTTGGGAACTGATGTTACCCTGGACTTCATTGAACTATCCTACCTTCATTTTTCCTTCCCTTTGCTTTCCTTAATAGTTTTATTGAATTATTTATGTACATTGCACATCATCATGTTTAGAAAAATGAAAGATTGTCTTTGGAACTGTAGCCAACTTTGACAATTTAAGGTTGCGTAAGCTTGGATTCCCAAGGGGTAAACTCTGAGGACAAGGATCTGAATGCCGTAATTTATTCTGGAACTGGTCCCAGGGAGCCTGGACAGGGGAGTGGGGAAGTGAGGCAGTTGTGACGGTGAACAGCTTATGCCTGTGGGCCACTGGGGCTCGGTCCTGGGGGACCTCAGGGAGAGTGGGCAGAACATTCCTCAGAGCAGGGAATTGGATGTATTTATCCACCAGCTCCTCTTATTCACTGGCTGAGGCCTGCTCCTGGGTGCGTTAATTGCCCTGGGTGCGGGCCACACGTGCTATTGTGGCCAAAACAGGCCACCAAGCCCAAAGCTGCACGTGTTTGCAATAGGAAGTGGCAACCCATACAGGAGAGTGAGAACTAAGGGCATACGGACGGCACACCAATGGCAGGGACTGCAAGGATCTTCTGGAAGAGTGGAGGCACAGATGCCTTCATTTACCTAGTACATTTTGATCTTACCTTCTCTGAGCACTCTAACATTGTGTTTGGAAAGTAGGTTAAAAGAACTTGAACTCTTTTGACATAGCATTTACTAGCAAATGCCAAGTCACAGCCTCCACCGTTTACACATGGTAGGTCATAGTGGCTCTCCCAGAGCTAGGCCAGTGGGAAGTCCAGTCATTTCCTTGAGTGGTCCTTCATGGCTCTGGAGATATGTTTATGTAAGTTGCTCCTGGCTGTTCTCTCCCCCTCTGGGGAAACAGGGGCCTAGACATGCTCCTGGGGGTCAGGCTGGGACTTCTGTCCTCAGAGCAAGTTGGGCAGGACGTGGAGGGGTGCTGCTGCTGTTGGTGGCTTCCTTAGCCAACGCTGGTGAGCCTGGGGGCTGGGGCCACCATTAGCCCCAAGCCCCTGAAAGCCAGGCCTTACACACGCATCTTACACCCGCAGGGCTCAGCTGAGACCAAGTCATAACCCTGGATGAGGCCTCAGTGACTGTTCTAGGGTGACCAGGCAAAGTCATAGTGTGAAAAGCCACTGATTCTTGCTCCTGGAGGTGCCTGTGTACAGGGCTCCTGACGGGTGCCTTCCTGCCCGATGCTGCTGGGAATCTCCCCAAACAGCTCTGCCTTCTAGAAAGTCCAGGCCCTTGCCATCCACGGTCATTCATCCCATTCCTCAGAATTCACTAACTGGGGAAGAGAAAAGAATAGCAGGTAGAGTGCCACTCCAGAGAGCCTTGGGAAATTAAAGAGCAGCAGGCTGTGTTGAGGACCTTCCAAAGGGATCAGAAGGAATCTCATTGCACCCCTCACCATCTTTAACCCAGGCTCACTCACTATGTGTGCACTGGGCTTCTACACCCCCCTCCACCCACCCCAAGACCTGGCGCATCTAATGACTGTAGGTTAATATATATGGGTCAGGTATAAGACGGTCCTAGAGTCATAACTAGCTTGTTGCCATCTCTGAACCTTGTAGAATTTAGGGGACAAGACCAGCCTTGCTTGCTCTACAGAAACAAGTGAGATGGAGGGTGTTATATAAAAGAACAGGTTTTCTCACATTCATTAGTTTAATTGCTAATGTTTAATTACTCAGGTGAAGTTACTAAGTGGAAGAAATGACAATAGCTATAGCAGTTTGAGTCTTGCTTTCTTATTTTGAGTGTTTTTAGCTTTTGCATAGCTATAACCTAATAAGCATTTATCTTTGTTGTTTGTACAATAATATCTTTGTATGGAGGTATAATTTACAATGCTATCCACATACATTATGTGTTTACTTCCATCAAATTGACAAATGCAGGAAACTGTGTAGCCCACGCTCCTACCCAGATATGGAACAGTTCCATACTTCCAGAAAGTTCCGTGTGTCCTTTCTCATCCCTCCCTGCCCAAAACACAACCACTCTTCTGACACCTACATCATACGTTAGTTTTGCCTGTTCTAGAATTCCGCAAACATGGAAGCACACACATGTGCTCTGTTGTGTTCAGTGTAGTGGTTTTGAGATCATTGATGTTGTTGAGCAAGCAGTAGGGCACCCTTTCCATTGCTGAGTAGTATTCTACTGCATAAACACACCACAATTCATCTGTTCTCTGACCAATGGTCACTTGAGTTGTTCCCAGGTCTTGGCTGTAGAGGGCATGGCCATTTGTATAGTATATCATAAAAAACGAACCTTGACTCATCTCCCTGCGCTCTTGTTTTCTGCCTCCAATTGACTGGCAAGTTCTACCTTCTCTTATTTTCTCTCAGATTACTTCCTCTGTCATCACTCGAGCCAGACCTAGATCCTCTCTGGACTATTCCACTGCCTCTGCATGGTTCTTCCTGAGGGGTTCCTGCCACTCTTTAATCTACTGTCCACCTGGCAACCAGAATGAGCTTCTCGAAGCACAAAATAGATCATGGCACTATGTTGAAAGATGTCCATGGCCGCTGGTGCCCTTCAAGTAAGATCCCACTGTCTTGCCTCTGAGGACCCAGAGACCCAACCCCCCCTGCTCCCAGTCTCATCTCACTCCCTCACCTGCTTTCTTCACTCTCCTCAATGGCACAGTCTTCTTTTGGCTGCTCAAGCGCACCCAGCACTTTACCGACTCATGTCCTGGTCCTTGGTCTTGAACACTGTGCCTTGCATTCTCCCTGGGCTGGTTCCTCCCCATTCTTCACATCTCTGCTTAACCTTTCCACCTTGGGGTGGCTTTCTCCGAATACCTCTTCTAAAGTGACCTCCACACCCCCCTACCCCCTCAACTTTTCTTCTCTGTCACTGAGCTCTGGTGAGTTCCTCCCACCCCTGGCACTTAGCACAGTTTGAAGTAAAACATTGGTCTGTCTGCTCATCTGTTGTCTTTCTCCCCCACCAGCCCACCAACTCTCTTAGGGCAGGGAAGAGGCTCTTCTTGGTCACCAGTGTTACCTAGTATCTGCAGATGCAGCACACAGTAGGTGCTCACTGAGTTTTATGTGACATGTTATCATACAAAATACTGTTTTGCTAAAATCCCCTTCACTGAACAGTGTGGGTATGACCACAGCTGTCCTGGTCTCTCCCTCTCTTAAAATCCTGTAGGTAAAATCCGCGGTGCAAAAGGTGCTGACAAAGCACTTTGGACCTGGGAAGGCAAATGTAAAAGGATAACTTGCTGAAGTATTAATTCGTGTTTTTATTTTTCCTGATTCACAGAGGAAGCCAGACTTTTACTCGCCCCTTGGGCGCAAACTGCATATTTTTTGCACACCTGAGTTTGTAGGTGAAGATTCATATCCACCACCCATACTTCATCCTGATAGTTAGAAATGTTAAATCAAATCCAGTTTCTGCTTACTAAACACCATCATCAAATCTTAAAACAGCTCACTGGATTTATGAGTATTGTTTTAATTTATTCTGTGCTATTTTAAAACCACTGTAAAGATAACAGTGTTCTGCATTCATTTATGAAAGCAACTTTGCCTCGGCATATATTTAAAGTTTTAATTTCTCTTAGCTACACCACAAAACCAGCCACGTTTATTTAATTCATTCCATATTTGTTGCTGGGCGTCAGCAACGCTCTTAGTCATGAGTGAACTCACAAATAAATGTGCAGGTGGGGTCGCAAGTGAGAAGTCATTAGCCACTGTCTGTAGGGAAGAAATTATTCCCAGGGATGAAGGTAAGCTTTTCTGGGAGCAATGTTAAATCTTTCGTTAACAGGAAACCACTTCATCATTTATAATTCATGTGTGACATAATTTACATGATTTGTAAATCACCAAATGGTTCCCTGGTGTACATATATTTACGTACACATACATAGTATAATCTTACCTAATTCCTCAACATTGAAAAATCATAGCTTCGTGTCTGGGAAGGCCTGTCTCCATTCCCATCAGGATGCAAATTACTCACTACCAGAATTTCTTAGCACATGTTAGCAATGGAGGAATGCATTTGAGTCTAACGCCCTCATTTTGCGGCAGTCCAAGTCTCAGGAGTGGCCAAACTGGGATTCAAATCCTGTCTCCCAATTCAATCCAGTGGTCCTACAAACTCAAGTTGAGAATAGAAGAAGAAACACTAGAGGGAAAAGAGGAATATGGAAAAGGAAGACAGACAAATTGTGGCAGGGATACAAATCTGTCAGAGGACAAACTAAGGGGAATGTTCCTGTCTTTCATACCTGGTGGCTTTGCCCACTGCTCTCCCGTGGGGCTAAATGGATCTTGGAGCCATTAAGAAACTAGTAATAATCAGTGGCTTTTGGCTCTTACTGATTTTTTCCTAGAGTATTTTAGAAAATTTGAAGCTAGAAAGCCATGGATTTCCTCATCAAATGATGGAATGTTTTTCAAGAAAATTTGGGAGGATTTAAATAATTTTTTGTTTATAATATTTTACATCATTAATTCATTTTTAGTCTGATGAGAGATTTGCCATAGAAATCTCATCCATTGAACTGATTTTTTCCTTGGATTTAAAAACCTAAATATGTTCAGAAATAACTGATTTAAGAGTAATAAATGCTTATTATAGAAATTTTGAAAAATGCAAAAAAATACAAAGATTATAATGCCCTATAATCTATTTTACCATTTAGAGAAAACTAAATTATTTTCTTTTTTCTCCTGAAAACACCTTTTATTTTGTCTTTAGAATGTTTAATAGAAAGTTTACTTAAATATTTTTTAATGAAGTCTCAAAAATATACGCAAAATTAGATAATATTATTGACTGAAACTGCATATACCCCTAAACCAGCTTTAAAAATTATCACCATTTTGCAAATCTGTTTCATTTTTCTGTTCCACTTTATCTTTTATTTTTGTTGGGTATTTTGTTGGATTTGCTTTAAAATAGCAAACATCAGGCATCATAATTTCACAAATTTCATAAATACCAAAGATGCATCTTTAACTAATAAGGGCTTTCTAAAAACCTATTATACCATTATTAAATTAAAAAATATATACTTTCTTAATATTATCTGTATCTAGTCATATTTGAATTTACTAAATTGCTGCTTAGTTGGTTTGTTTGAATCACAAATTTTATTATATCTGGTTTATATCTCTTAAGTATCTTTTTCTTCAACGTTCTCCTTCTCTGTTTTTCTCTTTTTTTTTCTTTTTTATGGATTTGTTGGATACACTGGGTCATTTGAGCCAGAGAATGTCCTACTTCCTGGGTTTGGCTATTTGCTTTCTTGTGGTGGTGTTTAATTCATTTCTCTATTTTTGATATTTCCTGTAAACTAAGATAGATTTGGAAGCTTGATTAAGTTAAGAGTTGTATGTTTTCTTCACAAGGATACTTTTTATATGGGACCCTGCTTATAATTTTTGTTCAGGTGTTGTCAGCCTGATATATTAATAGAAAGTTCCATATCAAAATTCCACCACTGATGATTTAGATCTTACTTAGATCTAGTGGTATGTTGGAGTCAGCCCCTACATGTGTACTGGTTTGTACAGTATATAAGAGCTGGTAATTAGCATGTCTTTTCAATTCTGCATTGAATGACACCATGTTGGTAGTTTGCAATCAGCTACAATGCAGTATTTACACCACAAAAATTGGTCAGTACTACAAATCAGACCCTTCCTTAATCCCAGCCAGTGTTAAACTTTACAAACGTAACACTGATTAGTTGGATCTATTATTTAAGAAAGGGCTACAAAGCAATGATTTAAAAAAATTTGTCTGCATTCATTAGCTAGAATTCTTCTATTAAGAAAAATGTTCTCTCATTAACTATGTGGTTACCTTGAAATACAAGAAAAATAGTCTAATTCTTATTTTTTGCCTTTATCAATTTTTCAGAGTAATGAGTCATTGCCTTGGCAACTACCAATAGTAATCGATGAACTTTTTGTTTGTTTTCTTTTGTTTTCAAGATCATGTGCTCATTGATTTTTATATATTTGATATGTTTCCATTTAGTGCTTTCATTATTCTCTTTTGTGTCCAAATGGGCCCGTAAAAACCTCTTCAAATTGGCTCCTGGATCCTCTTTGATGCAGCTAATCAAAAATTCACATTGGATTGCCTTCTTAATTACTTAACTCTTAAATACATAAATGCATTAGGGAAATTTTCATAAGTGATATTCTTTATAGCTTCACTGCATTAACTGACCATATACTTCTGTACAATATATAATGAGTGACTCTGAAGGCATGGCGGATGTACATGCTCAGTGGACCATGTTTCTTGACCAGGGTTGTACTTAAGGGTGATGGAAATGTTCATGGATTTTCTCATTTAAACATCAGGACATCCTTATGAAATGGGCACTATTTTTATTCTTACTCTTGTAATGATTAAACTGAGGTACAGGGAGGTTAAGCTTCTTGCCTAAATCAAAGCCAGGATTTGAACCTACATTTCCCCAATAGATCAAGAAGGAATTTGAAGACATTTCAAGATCTTTAAAAAATAGGCAATGTGCAGAAATTATGACCACATGATCATGTGGATGAAAGACTGGATGAATGAACAAATTTTAAAATGGGTATGCATAGAACTAATCCTCATACCCCAGGCTTGACTCACTGCTAAGGTGAAGACTTCGATGGAAATGTCACAAGGACACACCAGATCCTGTCTAATTTAACATCCTTTTCCCCTTACGTTGCCTTTGACATTAGTAAAACAGAAATATATTTTAATTGTAAGACAACCAGTAAACAACAGAGAAAACTTCAACATCCCTCTTTACTTCTCTTCCAACTCTCTGTGTATGGTTTCCCAATGCAAATGCAATCAAACTGTATGTATTGTTCGGTGACCTCCTTTTAAAAATATGACAATGTGTTTTGGGGCCTCCTGTTCCCAGTCATGAGTCTTGGAACTCCCCCTATGTCAGTGTATGTGGGTCTGTCCTATTCTTTTCAAGGACTTCTATATATATTCCAACCCTCAGTGAGGCAGAGGATTTCAGTGGTGAAACGTATGCACACTGGAGCTTGACTTTGAGTCTCAGTTTTTCAACGAACTAGTCATGTGACCTTGGAAAAGTAATTTAACCTCCCCCATGCTGCAGGTGACTCATCTGTGAAATGGGGAAAATAAAAATACCCACCTCAAATAAAATAATGCAAGGAAAGCCCTAGAACAATTCCTGGCACACAGTAAGTGCTAGCCAAGGTCTTATTACTATGAGTGAATAAACATTTATTTAACAACCCCCTTAAAATGTTTCCTGTTACTTGCTATTTTGAATAATGATGCAATGGGCACATTGGTATGTATGATTTTGTACATGCGTGAGTACTTTTCCAGGACAAATTCTTAGAAGTGAAATTTCTGGAGCAAAAACCTTAATCTTTGGTAGCTACAACTAAATTGACTTCCAAAAGTCTTTATTTGTAATTCTACCAAGAAAGTAAGGGAGTACACATTATCTGAATCCTTTTTGACATTATGAATCTTTTTTTTTTTTTTTTCCTATCTGGTGGACAGGAAATAGTATCTTGCCATCATTTGATTTGATGGATTAACATTTTCATCACCAAGGTTGGTGAAGACACAGGCTACATCTGGTCAGGTTTGCCAATAGCAGTCTGGGAATCTGGACCAAAGACTCAGCATGTTGGCTGAAGCAGAATGCAACAAAATGGAATTTAGTGGGGCTCTGCACAAAGTCTCACAAGTGGGTTCCAATGTTCAGCAGGACAAGTTTGGAGGGGGTTGAGGCTTTACAGCAGTGTGTGTGGAAATAACTTGAGTGTTCCAGGTACAACAAGAGTAGGATCAGTTTCCTAAATGATCTCACGTTAAGGGTGTGCTGTCCAAGACAAGAAAAGTCCTGCATCATACTTTGAGTTTTTGAGGAAAGGTCAGCTCTCTCTTGCAGAAGGTGCAGAGCAAGGCTGGACACATTTTTGGAAGCATTGTAGATGAGCAATAGCGCCCATTCTAATGAACATCTACAGTGGGTTCTAGAATGGTTCTAGAGTGGTGGTCAAACAATTGAATGGAAAAACTTAGAAATTCTTTGATTGTTAATGTTTTCCAAGGTTAAAGAGGAGAATAAAGGCAGATGGGTACTTCCTAGAGAAAGCAAGAATATTTTTCATTGTAGGAGATTAATTTTTTTTAAAGTAGGTATAATTTACATAGAGTAACATTTACTTTTTTAGTGTATAGCTCTGTGAGTTTTGACAAATAAATAATCGTATAATCATTACCACAATCAACATCTAGAATAATTTCATCACCCCCTAAAATTCTCTTGCTCCCTTTTGCAGACAATCCCTTTCTCCATTCCAGCTCCTGCCAACGACTGATGTGTTCTCTTTTCCCTTCATTTTAACCATTTCCAAAATGGAAAGTGAAAAAGTAAATGGAATCCTACAATATACTGTGTGGTCTTTTGAGTCTGGCGTCTTTCACCCAGCCTAAGATACTTGGTCATGTGGCTGCATGTGTCAGTAGGTCATTTTCTTTTATTCCTGAGTAGTACCCTATGGTATAGAATACCACATGGATTGTTCACCCACTTATCCATGGAAGGACATGTGGGTTGTTGCCAATTTTTAGCAATTATCAATAAAGCTACTATAAACATTTGCTTACAGGTTTGTATGTGAGTATGTTTTCATTTCACTAAGATAAACACTCAGGAGTAGGCTGCATGGTAAGCATGTGTTTAACTTTAAAAGATAATAGTATTTTAAAAGCACCACATTTTCATTCCTGTTTACTCTGATTTTGGATCAGAAGTAGGCTCAAGGTGTAATTTTTTATGTATATCTGTTCACCTTTCGCTCCCATAGCAGGTGGTGAGAAGATTGTGAATATCACAGAGTTCTTTGAGGTTTTGAAAGACAAAATTGCCCTGTAAAGATGCGTAACAAGGGACTAGGTAATATTTATGCAGAAGAATAACAAGAAAGCAAATTTACCTCTTTAAAAGCCACCATGAAACATGCAGGTCAATTGCAAAACTTTCATCTAAGAAAGATTTCCTTGTTCTTTCATATTTGTCTTCCCTTCATCCTATGGGAAATAGTCCAGGAGTAATTTGATGCACAGCAAGTGCCATGGTTTAAACAGAACCAGTCCATTAGTGGAGGCTTCTGCCAGTGGCAGAAAACTTGCAGAATATACAAGGAGCTCAAATATCTTAACAGCAAAAAATCAAACAATCTGATTAAAAAATGGGCAAGTGATCTGAACAGATATTTCTTAAAAAAAGTCATATAAAAAGCCCACAGGTATACGAAAAAATGCTCAATATCATTAATCAACAGGTAAATGCAAGTCAATCCCACAGTGAGGTATCATCTCACCCAAGTTAGGATGGCCATTATCAAAAAGACAAAAAATAAATGCTGGTGAGGATGTGGAGAAAAGGGAACTCTTATGGAGTGTTGTTGGGAATGTAAACTAGTATAGCCACTATGGGAAGCAGTATGGAGGGTCCTAAAAAAAAAAAAACTACAAATAAAACTACCATATGATCCAGCAGGCTGACTACTGGGCATTTATCCAAAGGAAAGGAAGTCAGTATATTGAAGAGACATCTGCACCCCAATGTTTACTGCAGCACGACTCACAATCCCAAGATGTGGGATCAACCCAGGTGTCTAGCAACAGCTGAATGGATAAAGAAAATGTGGCATATATATACCATGAAATACTATTCAGCCATAAAAATGAAATCCTGAAACATGGATGGAACCGGAGGACATTATGTTAAGAGAAACAAGTCAGGCACAGAAAGTTAAACACCACATGTTCTCACTTAAATGTGGAAACTAAAAAAAAAAAGTTGATCTCACGGAAGGCAAAAATAGAACAGATAATACCAGAGGCTGGGAAGGGTTGGGGAAAGGGATGGTTGGGGAGAGATTTTTTTATGTACCCCAGGAGTATGTATAACTGTTATTTGTCAACTAAAAAAAACTTGCACCAAGAGCCACTAAATAAACAGAGTTAATGTGGCAACATTATGCACGCAACATTGTTGAGAGTAAACACTGTTTTTTATGATATCACATTATTAGTTCCATCAGTTTGCATCAGATCATCGAATGACAGGCCATGAGTTTCTTCTGTTCACATAACTATGTAGATTTATTGTTTTGAAACAAAATCTACTTCTCTCTAAAATAAGCAAGGACATTGGAGCAACTGACTATTCTCAGAGAAGGAGTGTTTTTAATTTTTTAAGGCATCTCAGGAAAATCAGATATCAAATAATATACAGGAATGTGGAGTTCATCTGACAAAAAGGAAATCTCTTGCCTGTATGAATAGTTTCATAAAGTTATAGTATTGGTTTAATATAGATCAAAAGCTTTCATTTGGAAAAAACTTAATATTTGTATTTAAAGAACAGTGATTCAAGTCAAATTCAAGGATTAGGTGATTAAAAAACAGCACAGCTTTTGGTTAAGAATGACATAATTTTGTTCAAATTAAAAATTATTAGCATTTAGGGCATAAAAATAATGTGCCAAAACATACCATATAGCAATGTGAAGTGAAATAATAAAAGTTGTCATAATTGCTAACCTAAGCCAGTCTACATTAGAAAGCACTATTAATTGTGGACTGGTCTTAAGTGGCCTTCAAGAAAGTCTGAGGCCTGAGATGAAAAATTTCTCTACCTTCCTCAGTATATTTTATTGGTGCTATTAGATTTTTAATAACTGGTACTTTATGAAATTTAATTTTTAGTAGTAACAGAGAAAAATAATATAGAGCCAATAGAAATCTTCTAATTGGTTTCAAATCTTCAGCAATTGTTTCAAAATGTTCATATGATGAATTAAAATGCTTTGTTATTGCAATTTTTTTTTTTAAGGAATGAAAGCTTCTTCATTCTGGGTCTTTGGCCAATATCCAAAGCCAAGTGGTAGAGACATTTGAGAGATGATTAGTAATTAATCATGCCTCATCTATGTGCCAGGAGAGTAAACTCACCAGCATCATTGCTCAATGCCTTATCAAGTTACTAAAACTCGGCTTGCTCTTTTGGATTAGTAAAGTGATACATTGTTGATTCTGGAAATTTGTAATTTAAGACAATTTCTCTACATACTATTCATCAAATCATAAGATGGCTTTTTGATAATTTTCAGTTTCATCAAAATACAGATTATTATCCTGGGTGCATGCATCCGTTGTAATCTTAGCAGAGTGTCTGCAGAAGCCGAGGCTCCAGGGGCTGGTTTCTCAGAAATGTGGGGCATTCAGGATCACCTAACAGAAGAATGAGCTCTTGATGGCTCCACGCGAGTGAACAAGTGGTTTACGGTTTCTCTTTTAACAAAGACAAACAAGAATGTAGTTTTGAAAAGCAAACATATTTTTTTACTTAGGCTTGTATGATTTCATGTTCTGCAAGAGATAGCTATTAGGGCTCAGGAAATTGTTCTATTCTTTGGGGCCCCAGGAAAAGACTGTGTACCTGGCCAAGGCAGACAATCTCAGCTAAGTGAGATGCCTATTTCCTTTGTTTAGTTAGAAGTTTCAGGATCAAAGTGAGCCTTTGATCGCTTTATCCTTTATCAAAGAAATATTTATCATTTCTTTTTCAAACATTCCTGTTACACACACATACGCACACATGCACACACGCACACAGCACTTCGGTATGGTGGCTTCTTCAGGAGCCTGTGGCAATCCCTCCTGGCTGGGAGACCAGATGGCCTTCCTCACTCTTCCCAAACCAGCAGCATCAGCATCTGCTGGAAATCTGTTAGAAACGCGTCTTATCAGGCCCCGCCCAGACCCATTCAATCTGCAACCCTGGGGACGGGCCTGGCAATCTGTGTTTTAACAGTGTCAAGGAGAGTGTCAGAGACACATGCAAGTGTGACAACCCCTTGACCTTGATAATGTTGCATTACAAAGA
Source organism: Mirza zaza (assembly GCA_008750895.1). Lineage (NCBI taxonomy): Eukaryota > Metazoa > Chordata > Mammalia > Primates > Cheirogaleidae > Mirza > Mirza zaza. Next base: position 7,546 of record VSMD01100165.1, on the reverse strand, counting down.
AGTAATTGCAGTTTAGAACTTTTGGGGGGAATTGTGGGAGGTTGCTCTGCTCTTGGGCAGCATGGCGAGCCACAAGCGGCAGGAAATTAACACCCCCATGGGCAGCCCTCTTTCAATATTTAAAAATCCCAGCTCCCTCTCCCTTTGGGTGGGGCAATTCTAAGAGTGGGTTTGCAGAGCCTCCCCTGCAGGATTGATCTCCAATTGCACCACTTGACAGCTGCCTCAATAGCTCAGTGTTTGTAGACCACGCTCCTTCCCTCTGCTCCCTGTAGGTGTTTCATGCACCCCTAAATAAACCACACTCACATCCTTGCCTCAGTGATACTTCTCGAAGGCCTAAGACACTCACACATTCTAAGTGTTCAATTGAAACCGATGAACCCAACCTCCCCTTCATTCTAACCCAAGTAAGAGGCCATCATGCCATTTGTGATGTTCCTGCACAGAAGCAGAAATATACCCAGGACTGCAGGGGCCAAGGTTAAGAGCATGGGCTTCAGAGCCAAATTCCTGTGATGGAAACTGCCTTTGCCTCTCTCTGACTGTATGACTTTGGGCTCATCTTTTCAACTCCTGTGCCTCAGTTTCCTCATCTGTAAAGCAGGCAGAACTATAGAGTACACACTACAGACAATCATTTCGAGGACTTAATGACTTACACAAGCAAAGTGGTTAGAACAGTGTCTGGCACATATTAAGCATTTAATAAATGTTACCTATTGTTATATTATTAATAGTGTTGTTGTCTTCTTTGTTGTTTTTTTTGTTGGCAAGTAATTTCAGGTCTACTTCAGGTCTATTGATTCTTTTTCTCCTAACATTCCTCTATTTTCCTGCTCATCATGCTTGTCTTCTGTCATTCAGATTCTATTATCGATCTTGCACTTAATAGTAAACATTTGCCAATTAAGAGCTTGGATAGGATAATTTACACAAATTATCCTATTACATCTTTTCAACAACCTTAGGATGTAGATAATGTTAATTCTTCTTCATCTCACTGCTGGGGGAAATTGAGGCCTGCAGAGATGAAGTTGCTTTTCTAGTGCAATGTACATATTAAGTGGTAGAGAATGGATTTAAACCCACTAACTTTGACTATAGACTCCTGGCTCTTAGCACTGACACTGTACAAACAGGAGTGCTTTGTGTGATCTCCACACTAATGATTCTCTTTTCTGCACATCAGAATGCCCTGGAAGGATGACTAAAATACAAGTTGCCAGGCCCCAGCACCTACCATGTCTAAGTCAGGAGATCTAGGGGCATTTCCAGCAAATTCCAGGTGATGCTTATGTTGTTGGTTCAGGGACAGCACTTTGAGAGATACTGCTTTCTGTTATAGCCCTATTTGAACATATGCAGAAAATAACTAGGATAAAAATGATTTGAGACTGTAATCTCATTCTCTTGAAATATTTGATACATGTGACACGCATGCTTTCTTTGGCAATCTTTCTAAAAAAACAAGATATAATAGAAATTTGTTTTTCTCTTACATAAGAGACCTAGAGGTAGGCCATGCAAGGTTGGCATGGTTCCCTTAATGTCAGGGACCAGATTTCTTTACATGGAATCTTGTTGCTCCTTAGCTAGTATCTTGTTGCCCCACCATCTTCAGCATGTGGCTTCCACTGCATGGTGTAATATGGCTGCTGGAGCACCAGTCATCATATCTGTATTCCAGCCAACAGGAAGGAGAAAGGACTGAAGAGGGACACCCATTCCACTTTACATTTTTTTAAAATTTTTAATTGTGGTAAGAAAAACCTCACATATAACATAAAAGTTACCATTTTTAAATGTACAGTTCAGTAGTGTTAAGTTTTGTCACCTCATTGTGCAATGAATCTCCAGAACTTTTCTCTCATCTCCTTCAGAAATCTTTAAAAAATTATTACTAAAAAAATATACTGCAGCATAGTTTTAATGGCTGCATGTACCAATAACTTATGGAGATAAGACTGGTATATTTATATCAAAAGCTCTTCAAATTTTGGGCTTCTTTCTCCTTACTGGTGGATTCTAAATAAATTATATGGATTTCCAACAAATGGTTTTTGAGAAATGCTGGGTCTTTATCATAATAAAAAAATGATGGTGGGGGAAAGTCACTTTCTCAAAGTTCAACTTTCTTAGACACTTGTGCTTATTTGTGTCATTCTAATCCCCAAAGTTTCTCCCCAGTGAAATTTCAAAAATTACATAGCACTGGGCTCTTGTAATGGAAACAATGGCATTAAATATTTTTTTGTTTTAGCAGTGGAAACTTATATCAATATATTTTAAGTAAAAGCATCTAACTTATCTTGGGTTGCAGAAACAATATTACTGAGGTCAAAGATGGGGATAGGAAAGGGTAGAGGCCCTGAACCCCATTGTTTTACCTCCCCCTTAGGGAAAGACCCCTAGAGCATAAAGCGGATTAAACTGCTCCCCTCCAATAACAAAATGTCCTAATATCTGAGGTTCTTAAATACTTGTATGATATTATTTATAGGAGCTAATTTAAAAACTATTCCCCAATTCACATGCGTCAACTTATTTTTGAGTACTAATGGGTGTGCTAGTACTCTACACAAAAAAGCCAGTGTAATATTATGGAATAAACACTGGTTTTGGTGTTAAGAGACTTTTCAGCTAACCCTGGCTCTACCAACAACTGGTTTTGTTACTCAAGGAATTCAGCTAATCTCTCATTTGTAGAATGAAGAGGCTGAGCTAACTGATCTCTTAGTGGTTGCCCCTTTAAGTCCTAACCTGTGGTTCTCCTTAATGCCTGGATATAATGATCTTACTACTGATGAAAAGATTATCTTGGGAAATGTCGGCCCAAACTAAACCTTTTCCCCACACATCTGGTCTAATTTCCTCTTGCTGGGTGGACAGACACCTGGCCAAGCTCCAGTTCAGGTAATTACATTCTGCCCACCATGATTTTCCTTGCATTGTCAATTGGCTACGGTATCCTTCTCAATTTCTCCTCACTAACATGTTTCTTGTTATTGTTGTCTGTTGTTTTATAGAGCAGAACTCTAGCTGTAGCTTTTTTGGGGGGACATTTCTGTGTGTTTTAGAAAATGTAACTCTGTGCCTACAATGGGCTCCGGACGTTTCAATCTTTCTAGGTATTCTAAAGGGTTCCGCTCAAAAATACAAGACAGGCTTTCATGTTGGTAGACTTTTAGCAGTGACATCTTTGAGACTTACCTAAAATAACAGCTAATGTTTACCTATTGAATAAAAAATTTCTAATAAGAAACCACGCTAATGGCTAATACTAATGGTTTACTATGTATCAAATACTCATATAAGTGTTTTCCAGGTAGCCACTGGTTTACTATTGTTACTACCATGTTTCAGATAAGGAAACTGAGGAATGCACAGGTTGTATCTCTTGTCTACAGTTCACACAGTTCTTCTAAGCTTCCTCTGGGAGACTACGCAGATTCGTTACGAAGCATCCATAGACTAAGTCATTAAAAAGAGAGAGGTAGATCCATATTCAGCAGATGTGACAAACTGCCCAAGATGCATAATTAAGTGAAAAAGGCAAGCTATAAAATTGTATTTGGCTGTGTTCTTTGTGTTAATAACACAAAGGGCTATGTATATTTTGCTGGTATATGCATTTCTTTTTCTAGTTTGGAAGGAAACCCAAGACAGTGTTAGCAGTAGTTATGTTTGGGATAAAGGTTTATTTTATTTAAAATTATTTTTATCTTCCATAATATTTGTGTTGTTTTCAGCATGTTTATGGTATGTTACTTAAAATTAAAAAAAAAATTATCAACAAGGGTTATCTGGATGGTCAGATTATGAATGATCTTTGCTTTCTTATGTGTCTCTGTTTCAGAAAAATAACAAATGCAGGAGATTTCTATCCATAAAGGGGAACCAGAGAGTGTCTAGGCTACAAGTAGGAGAGTTTGAATTTTGGGGGCTTTGGGGCTGGCTGGTGGTGGTGGGTGGGTAGATTCCTGAAGTCCTCAAAGTCCTACAGAAAAAGAGCATGCATCAGACTTTGTTTTTTTCCATCTGCCTTATCAAAGCATAAACCCCTAAATTTATCACAGCCTCAAAATGCCTTTTGTCTCTTCTTTGGGGTTAAAAACACATTTTTCTTTAAAGAAAATATATTGAGATTTTAAAGGCAAGTTCACAATAAAAAAAAAAAATGGAGCGATGTGAGTATCATCTCTCCATGTTGCATCCCTAGTGGATTTGTTTGGTACAAGGGCACTGGGGACAGGACTCCGGAGTCCTTTTTCTTAGACAACCTAACTTCTTTGGTCCAGAACTATCTCTGAGTCTGCTACCAATGTGTTAATGAAGCGAAAGGCCCCGGAAAACAGCCTGGCCACTTCATGGGAACTGCCAGTTTTAAATGTGAGTACACACACAGCAGTTGGTTATCTCTTTGGGGGTTAAGTTACCCCATTCAGTGTTGGCTTGTGCAGACAATGGGTGGAGGCCAGGGACACCAGGGTAATCCTTTTACCTGCCCTAACTGAAGTGACACTGGAATGAAGGGGCACTTTCAGAGGGTATCAGTTTTCGAGGTAAGTTCTGCAAACAAGCCCACAGATCCTTAGCTTTGTCACGTGCTTCCATTCCAGGCCGAAGGCAGCCGGCCCTGCTTGTCGCTCCCCTGAGCAGATGAAAGACTTTCTGGAACCTGGTGGAATTCCATTGTCATGGTGTTTACTCCGGGCTGCCCAGTGCCTGCACCTAACTGTGCGCTGCAAGAGGACTGGTTTTCCTGCCAAGACCACATCCTGAAAGCATGAACGGTGATTAAAACTTATCATAAAAAGACTCGGGAGGGCAGACAGGGTTTTCTGTCTCTCTTGAATAAATTTGACTCCCACTTGCCAACACCTTGCGGTTACCCAATATTCTACCTGTCTTGACATTTTTCTTTCAAAGAAGCCACACCTTTCCTTTCTCGCTGCAAGGAAGTGTGGTGACAGACACTGAAGAATTTGATTTTCTTTGTAAAAGAACTTAGATTACAGCAGGGCTGTGATGAGAAAGGTGACGTGAAGAGCAGACGGGAGTGAGCAGAAAGGTATGCTCGAATTCTGTAGTGTCCATTGGCCTTGAGAGCAAGGATGGCCGAGCCAAACCAGAGGCTGAAATCTGTCTGGGGATAAATTATGCCTACATCCGTCTGATTTGGGGACATTAGCTCTACCACTTAGACTAGGTTCTTGCTTTCACCCATATTTTCAAGCCAGTGGAAACTTCCACAAATCCAGGTTGCACATTCCCATTCAGCCAAATGTGGGTGTACTGACCACTCACAGTGTCAACCCTAGAATCCTGGAGAACAGACAGATGTGCCCACAGCCCTGCAAGCCCAAAGTGATCCCGCTACGGGACTTTCTGTCCTTCTCTCCAGCTGAACAAACCTGATGATGCCAACTTGCTCTCCTAAACCTCGATATGCTACATAAAATCCAAACCACTCAGCAGGGTGCTGGTCCCCACCTTCCCTTCCAACCTGCTTGATCCTTCCTCACCTTCTGTTGTCTGTTCTTCTACTCATCAAATAGAAAATATATATCCTGCATCCCATCCTCACCTGTTCAGCACCATTTTCCTGGAATGCCTCTTTTTTTCTGTTTCATGTATCTCACCTCTGTTTGTTGAAGTCCCAGCTCAGATGCTATCTTGCCTGGGAAGTCTCCCCTTGGTCCTCCAGGAAGTACTGCCTTTCCCTTTAGAGCAGATGCTCAGTGATATTATTTGTTTGGGTGTCTATTTCCCCAGAAAGCTTCTTGAGGATTTCAAGGAAACATTTTGCTCATCTCCATAGCTTCAGTTCCTAGTAATACACGTGGCAATCAGTACGTGTTTATTGAAGTCAAATATGTAAGATTATCAGTATTTCTCATGCAGAGACTTGGGGAAAGAGAACAAAATAAAATATACTCAATGCTAGGGCATCTTGAAACAGAAATAAATTTTTTTCTTTGGTGACTTCTCATCTGGGTCTTTTGCAGGAATCCATAAGTTTGTTGGCAGGTGTGGTGCCTTATCTGGCAGCCCAGCCCTGGGAAGCTCCCTATGGAGATTGTCTTGTATCACTTTCTTTTCTTTTTTTTAAAATGGAGATAGTTTTATTATTTGTATTTGATTTAAAATTTGTACATGTTGGTTATAAAAAATTCAAATGACCAAAAAAAGTAAAAGGCAAAACAAAACAAAAACCTAAAAGCAAAATTTACCCTAAATCCCACTAGGCAGATAACACAGTTATCATTTGGTATATATCCTTCTAGATATATCTGTATGCATATGTATGCACATATAAACATACAAACATGCTCAGTTTCATGTATTCACTTTTTCTCAAAAGGTTTAAACTAGGCCGGGTGTGGCGGCTCACGCCTGTAATCCTAACACTCTGGGAGGCCGAGGCGGGTGGATTGCTCAAGGTCAGGAGTTTGAAATGAGCCTGAGTAAGAGCTAGACCCGTCTCTACTATAAATAGAAAGAAATTAATTGGCCAACTAATATATATAAAAAAAAATTAGCTGGGCATGGTGGCGCATGCCTGTAGTCCCAGCTACTCAGGAGGCTGAGGCAGCAGGATTGCTTGAGCCCAGGAGTTTGAGGTTGCTGTGAGCTAGGCTGACACCATGGCACTCACTCTAGCCTGGGCAAAAAAGCGAGACTCTGTCTCAAAAAAAAAAAAAAGAAAGAAATTAATTGACCAACTAAAAATATACATACAAAAAATTAGCTGGGCATGGTGGCGCATGCCTGTAGTCCCAGCTACTCGGGAGGCTGAGGCAGTAGGATCGCTTGAGCCCAGGAGATTGAAGTTGCTGTGAGCGAGGCTGATGCCACGGCACTCACTCTAGCCTGGGCAACAAAGTGACACTCTGTCTCCAAAAAAAAAAAAAAAAAAAAAAAAAAAATGCTCAACATCGCTAATCATCAGAGAAATGCAAATCAAAACCACAATGAGATATCACTTAACTCCAGTGAGAATGGCCTTTATCAAAAAGACCCTGAACAACAAATGCTGGCATGGATGCTGAGAGAGAGGAACACTTCTACACTGCTGGTAGGACTGCAAACTAGTTCAACCTTTGTGGAAAGCAATATGGAGATACCTTAAAGCGATACAAGTGAATCTACCATTTGATCCAGCAATCCCATTACTGGGCATCTACCCAAAAGATCCAATGACACTCTACAAAAAAGACACCTGCACTCGAATGTTTATAGCAGCACAATTCATAATTGCAAGGCTGTGGAAACAGCCCAAGTGCCCATCAATCCAAGAATGGATTAATAAAATGTGGTATATGTATACCATGGAGTACTATTCAGCTCTAAGAAACAACGGTGATATAGCACATCTTATATTTTCCTGGTTAGAGCTGGAACCCATACTACTAAGTGAAGTATCCCAAGAATGGAAAAACAAGCACCACATATACTCCCCAGCAAACTGGTATTAAATGAGCAGCACCTAAGTGGACACATAGGTACTACAGTAATAGGGTATTGGACAGGGGAGCGGGGG
>VSMD01100164.1:0-11433 GCA_008750895.1 Mirza zaza | reverse complement strand
ACCAAAAACAATAGGTCATAAGAAACAGAGGAGCACAGGAAGGTTTTATGTATTTTAGGAAGACAGAAATCACATGTAAAGTCATAAACCAATACGTAGGAGGCGTCCACTTTTTGGTCTGAAATGGCAGGATGCCTTCAAGCCGGGAATTACAGGTTACAGGTGGGTTTAAAGATGCTTTGATTTATAACTGGTTAACAAAATGAAGGTTCGCCTAAAGGCATCAAATGTTTTAAGATAAGGAAGTGTGTTAATCACAGATAAAACACTGGACATATACAGAGATTCAAGTAATCTGTTAAGTAAATTGAGGACCTACAGGTGTGGTTTCAGCTTTGAGCTGCATAGCCTTAGCCCTGTAAATGAGTTATAAAGGACATCTCCGGGAAAGGAAGGGCATAATGAGGCATATCTGACATTCCTTCTCATGGCCAGTAACTCTGCTTTAGGGGATTTATGGGGTTCCCTTGGCCAAGAGGGGTCCATTCAGTCAGATCCCGGGGTAGTTTAAGATTTTATTTCAGATTACAGATACTCTCCTACCCTTTGGACGTTTTGCTATTTTCACTTTAGTCTCTATAGACTAGGACTCTTTCCCTTGCTCCAATACAAAGATGATACTCAGGTCAGAAAGAGAGAGTCCTGCTTTAAAAAAAAAAACAAAAAGGAACATCATGTGCTGCTGCTTTTCGAAAATCCCAGCCCCACATTAAGGCAGGAGGAAGGACATTACAGATGGATCTAGGAAAATATTTCACAAATAAATCCACTGAATGTCCACCAGTGAATGCTTACGGAATACTGTAAGATGCTGATGTCTTGTTGTCTTCCAAAATCTACTGAATCAAAAGCATGGGGGCAGGAAACAAAGAATAGGATATTTTAAAAGCCACATGGCTTCATGCATACCTGAGCCTACTATGGTGAAGGGCAGAATATCTGAAAAAGGGGGACAGGTAAAGTCCAGATGGCACATTATGAAGCTTTTCATTTCTCAATCAATACAGCTTCACTCAATCGGCAATGCGGGGGGGGGGTGGGGTGGGGGGGGTGTGTCCCAAGATGCAATCAGGGAAAAGATACAGATCCTGACTTCTAGAGAAAAGTAATTCTCACCCAGGAAGACCAGGTTCCTATAGTTCTCCAACATCACGGCCCTGTATAAAGTCCTCTGAGCAGGGTCCAGGGACGTCCATTCCTCCTGAGAGAATTCTATGGCCACATCCCTAAATATCAAAGGCCTCTGAAATGAAAACACATTATACAGAAGGGTTATGGAGAGGGTTTTTATGTTTATAAAAAACGAGAAGAGGAAAGAGGTGAAAGGATCAATTCATTTAATTGGACGTTCTGACAAATCCAAGTAAGGTATGTATGAGCACATTATGTTTCCCTAATTCTCTTTTGTTATACTTTTCCACTAAAGGTTCTAACTCCCTCTAAATCAGTATCGATTTTTTATTTTTTTATTTTTTTGAGACAGAGTTTCACTTTATTGCCCAGGCTAGAGTGAGTGCCATGGCGTCAGCCTAGCTCACAGCAACCTCAAACTCCTGGGCTCAAGCAATCCTGCTGCCTCAGCCTCCCAAGTAGCTGGGATTACAGGTATGCGCCACCATGCCCGGCTAATTTTTTCTATATATATTTTAGTTGGCCAATTAATTTCTTTCTCTTTATAGTAGAGATGGGGTCTCGCTCTTGCTCAGGCTGGTCTCGAACTCCTGAGCTCAAACGATCCGCCCACCTCGGGGATTTTTTATTTTTGTAGACCATAGAAGAAATATGCAAATTACAAAATCAATGCAGGGTTATCTCTAGTGATGTGTCCGACACTACATGTGACACTGGAAGTGATATTCAGTATCAAGATGAGCTAAAGTATGATTGGTGACTTCAGAGATAACAACATCCATGACGCCTTTAAAGAAAGGTCAGAATCTAAAATCCAACATGATGAGAGCAATGGCAGTTACTGAAGCTTCTGAACACTTCCCATGTGCTAGGCGTTATTTCAAACACAAAACATACAGAAATCATGGCAGACAAGTGAAAAGGCAGAGGGAGAGTAAGTGTTTACTGGGTACAGTTTCAATTTCCCAATATGAAAAACTTCTAGCAACTTGTTAGACAATAATTTGCATACACCTAAAATTACTGAACTGTGAACAAGGGAACAAACTTTACTAAAAGATGTATCAAAGACATGATCAAAGACCAGGAAGCCCAATTCTCACTGGAAGATGTGGAGATGTAAACACCTCTGTGAGGAGAAGTCTAGAGCCATTCAAAGAAAAAGAGAACATATGAGATTTCCACAAATCTGATTGTGTCGTGTCACAGGAGAACTAACATAATTATGAAAAGAAAAAAAAAATGGAGGGGTTTCCCAGGCTCAACACAAACCTCTTATGACATTACATAAATAAAATACCTGAAATAAGATGTACATAAAAATTCAAATTAAACTGAGACATAATCAAAATGTTAAACAATAAAAGTTTAGATGTAAAAGAAACATACTATTCTGTAATCGTGCAAGGCCTTCCAAATAAAGATAAAAGAAACAACAAACAAAGGCACAATAAAAAACAGGTGGTATGAGACAAAGGTTTCTGTTTCATATTTAAAGAATGTATACTCTAAAAAAAGACACCAGGATATGTATAAAAAATATAAACCATAGGATACAAAATAGATCCTGAAATATATGAACACAAAATTGAGCAAAGTATGGAAATCCTTTTTATATATATATATCCAGAAAATAATGAAAACCACGCAGACTTATAAGAAACGGAAAAATGTGAATACAAAAGTTTGTCATTTTCCCCAGGTTTTCGAAAATATAAAAAGCACAAAGTAGCAAGTTTTGTTTAATGAGGGAGAATCTCACACGTTCTGGGTAGCAGAGGGTATCTCTGCAGCTGGGGTAGGGAAGGAATCTTAGCAGATCTAACAAACTACCCACTGATTCGTCCTAGAGGCAGCAATCACTCTTTCAAGTACCACCTGAAGGAACCTTCAGATGTCTGTAGAGATGTGGGCAGGCACAGAGGCAGCCACTATGACATTCTTTATAACAGTGAAGAATTATAAAGATCCACATTCAGAGAATACTCCAACGAAAATGTGAAATAGAAAGCTATCCATGTTTACTGACACGAAAACATGTAAATTTTCACAACCAGCAGCATAAATTATCACAAAGAAACATTCTCTGAAGAATTTTTTCCAAAATCTCATAACAACGTGGAACACATCTGTACAAAACTTGCTCTGTCTCCTGCCAAACAATTGACAAAGGGATGCTTTACATCTCAGGGTCTCAGCTGCATCTTTGTGGGGAGTTTTACTTTAATACAAACATACACAGGAAGTGATGTTTAAAATAAAAAATATATATTTAATAACAATTGGTGGAACGAGAATATGGCTGCACCCTCTGTGATGACAAAGTAATTCCGCTTCGATACCTGAGCAAAATTATAACCATTTTTACCTAAAACACCTGTTGCAGAAGAGGTTCTGCAAGAACACCAGAGTCTCCATGGAATGGATGTGCTGAGAAAGGTTTAAAAATTTTCTTGCTCTAGTCCGTTTTTGTTAGAACAAGAAGCCCATTCACCCTTCCATGGCAAGCATATCTTGCTCTCACTCTGTAAACCTGTATCTTGTTCTTGCTCTGTAAACCTATCTTATCCTTCCTGAATAAAACTTCATTTCACACTCGCAAAAAAATAAAACAAGAAACAAACAAACAAAAACTTTCCTGCTCTAAGGCAAGAGAACTGGCAGGAGTCTGAGGTTATAGTAAGCTATGCTCACACCACTGAACTCTAGTGTGGGCAAGAGTAAGACCATAACTCAAAAACAAAACAACAACAACAAAAAGAAAACCTGCCGGGCGTGGTGGCTCACGCCTGTAATCCTAGCACTGTGGGAGGCCCAAGCAGGCGGATTGTTCGATGTTAGGAGTTTGAAACCAGCCTGAGCAAGAGCGAGACCCTGTCTCTACTATAAATAGAAAGAAATTAATTGTCCAACTAATATATATAGAAAGAATTAGATGGGCATGGTGGCGCATGACTGTAGTCCCAGTTACTCGGGAGGTTGAGGCAGGAGGATCGCTTGAGCCCAGGAGTTTGAGGTTGCTGTGAGCTAGGCTGACGCCATGGCACTCACTCTAGCCTGGGCAACAAAGCGAGACTCTGTCTCAAAAAAAAAAAAAAAAAAGAAAGAAAAGAAAAACCACCACCACAACAAAAACAAATATATATGTATACACAGAAACATATGTGTGTCTGTGTACTAAATATATTTAAAAAAAAATAAAAACTTTCCTGCTGTCAGATATTTATTACAAAGGTAGTTTCAGAAAAGATTTCCTACTTCTGATATCTTTTTCCAAATTAACCAGGTATTTGTGCATCTTAGTATAAGACTTCACATGCAGCTTCTCTAATCTTGGCCTTACAGCTGACACTGCATGCAGATCCCTGCTGCCCAACAGCACTGACACGACAGGGACCTCACCTTTTCTCCAATCCTCATCTGGGTGTGAAACCCTATCTAGGCCTCAGTCCAATGGAGCCTCTTCCCAAGGTCATATCACTGGGTCACAGTGAGATGGAATCTCAATTGAGATGAGAGGGACTGAGGGAAGGCATTGGTGAGTGTGAGCAAACATAACAGGCAGGACGCTTAATAGTCACAGAAGATCAGCGCCTCCAGTGCCCACATTTCAGAAAGGAGGGAGACACAGAACCACCCACTGAGAATATCACCTTACCTGAGTAAGACCCATTCCTGACTCCTTTTCTTTCCTCTTCTGGGCTTCTTCACATAACTGGAGTGTGTACAAGTCAATCCTAAATAATAATAATATGCTGTTTAATGCTCAGAACCAACTCGTGTACCCCCTTGCTGTGACAACCCCACACACAGGTTGGATGCTGGACACTGGTGAGGACATGTCTCTAAGCGGGGAGCAGAGTCAGCGGGTGCCAGGCTTACCACCTCTGAGTGGAGCTCAGCCCTGGCTTCACATTAGGGTGTTGAGGCATTTTTCGGATTCATCTCTTATGCCCTCTTACTAGAGATTCTCATTGACAGTGTTAGGTTAGGGACAGGCTTAATAACATTTAGAGTTGATTCTATTCTGTGTCCAGTCTAGGTTCCAAGTCCTCCATTTGTTAGGGCTGAGATCAGCCTGCAATCCCTGCAGGGGTGAGGGGGGCTGGCTCTGGCCCAGGATGGGAGCTCAGCCCAGCCCAGCCCCCCACTGCTGCAGCCTGTGGGAAAGATGGTCCCCTGTTGCCCATTGCCCCAGGAGACATGTGGAAAAAATAAACTCCTGCAGGAAGCCCAACCAGTAAGTTTTTGACACCTTTTGTCAGATCTTGTTCCCCTCCTGGTGAAGCCCACACACTCACTGCAGCAAGGGAAATGGGAATCTCTAGTAAGAGGGCTTAAGACATGAATCTGCAAAATGCCTCAACACCCTAATGTGAAGCCAGGGCTGAGCTCCACTCAAAGGCAGTACGCCGGGCACACCTCCCACCATCTGACTCTGCTCCCCGCTTAGGGACATGCCATCACCAGTATCCAGACAGTGGACGGTAAAGGAGCAGAAAGGAACAGGCATTGTACAATATGGTCCACAGGTGGGGTGGGAGGGTTTTGCTGGAATGTTAAATAGGGGCATGTCACAGAAGTCCCCACTGAGAAGGGGAAATCAGAACAAATGCCAGGGAAGGAATGGTGTTTGTCATCTACAGCTGAGGGGCCAGAGGGTTCTAGGCAGAGGATCAGGCAACCTGGAGGTCCTGAGGCAGGAGACACCTTGGCCCCAGGAATAGGAAAGAGACCTGTGTGGCTGGAGCAGAGCCAGCGAGGACGAGACAAGCAGGAGATGAGGCCAGAGAGGTCGAGTGGGAGAGGAGCAGGGAGGGCCAGTTCTGCACACATTTCTCTCCCATACCTCAGAAGAACTTTGGAAATGATATATTTCCTCACCTGTTTTAAGTAAACATGTAATTCTTTTTATTATAAAAACACTTATGAACAATGTAGTATTTCCTATGTTTAAAATATAAGCCAGTGTGCTAAGCTAAGCCCCAGGAAGCACAGGGGCGTCCTCATCTGACATGTGGGGACTAGAAGGAACATGTCTGGGTGTTCAGAAAGTTGCCTTTGGACATATGAAGGTGGAGATACTTGTTAGATGGACCAGCACAGAAGTCACACAGACAACTGGCCAGAGGATTCCAGAATTCAGGGGAGAGGTCTGCAGAGGAAATGGAGACATGTAGTAGAGCTTAAAGCATGACATAAGATGTTAAGGAAAGGCAGTGAGTGTGCGCAGAGAAGAGAAGAGGTTCAAAGGGCCAAGCTGTGAGTCACTCTCACATCCACAGAACTAGGAGTTTAGGAGATACCAGCAGAGACAAGTGGGAAGTCTTTAGGAGCCAAAAAAAAAAAAAATTAAAACAGTCCTGGCGCTATGGCTCACAACTGTAATCCCAGCACTTCGGGAGGCCAATATGGGAGGGTCACTTGACCCAGGATTTTGAGACCAGCCTGAGCAACATACTAGCAAGCTTCTCTAGAAAAAATTTAAAAATAGACGGGCATGGTGGTGCATGCCTGTAGTCTCAGGTGCTCAGGAGGAGGCTGAGGCAGGAAGATGGTTGGAGCCCATAAGTTTGAAGTGACAGTCAGCTATAATCATGACACTGCACCTTAGCCCAGGTGACACAGTGAGACCACCTCAAAAATCAATTTAAAAAAAATTTTTTTACATAGTTTTATAATGGTTAGTGGTATGTTCTCAAGGCAAGAAAAAAGAAGCAATGATCATCTTTGCAACATGCTGCTGACAGGAACAGGAAGATGATGACAGGAAAATAAATGTTGGATTTAAAAATGGCAAGATCATTGATGACTCTGAAAAGGAAAGGATTGGTGGAACGGTAGATGTGCAAGCTTCATCAGCATGGTAAATCAAGAACTGAGGGCTGGAATTAATGAAAGAATACAAAACAAGATTTCACTGTTCTCTTCAATGGAACATAGGTAAGGGATGCATTACACAAGAAGGAATGCAGTTAACAGCGTACTTTTTGCTTTCATGATGGACTGTGGATGGAAAATAAAGGCTTTATTATGTGTATGTGTTTCAATGGACAATACCTTCTTCTGGGTAGGCTGACCAAACTAACTCCCTTGAACTAAAAATGGACGATGCCATGGAGTAAGGAGGCCACGTCATCCTGGGACTTCGAGTGTGGCTGGCAAGTGGGGTACAATCGCAGGGTCAGCAACAGGAGCAGGGACAGACCATTCCCAGTCACCACTGAGCAGAGACCACAGGGCCTTAGACCAAGGTTGGCCTGTGGGATGCAAATAAAACCTGAGCCACGAGATAGAGGCTGACTGACTTGGGGGGGGGACCCCGAAATGAAAAGGGGGGAGAGGTGGGAGACTAGACCTGAAAGAAGAGAACGGCAAGAGCTGTGATGATTTAAGGACAAAGGGTAAGACCAGGGACAAAGACCTGAGACAGGAAAGGTTTCTGTGTTTGGGAAAAGAAAAACGCAAATGTCATGGGTTCGGGGAAGATATCTCTGAGCCTACATCGGGAGGAGAAAGGGCCAGAGTCATGACAATTTAGGGACAAAGGGTAAGAGCAGGGACAAAGACTTGAGACAGGAAAGGGTTTTGACAAAGATAAATGCCAATGTGACCAGGGCAGAGAGACCACGAGAAGGTTGGGCTCCCAGGAAGAGGCTGCACACACTGGCAGGGCTCTGTGACACAGGGCTGTGGAGCCACAGGGAGGATCTGGACTTGCCCTCAGGAACATGGGAAGCCAGAGGAGGGCTCAATGCCAGGAACTGACATGATCTGCCTTAGATTTAGCCCCGATAATCCTAATGCAAACAAAGGCCTCTGTACATGGTTTCTCTCTCTCACTCTAAGGCCGCTTCTTCCCTTCTTGTGGGTCTGTTTCCATTTTGTTTACAGACACACACTCAATTTGGCCAATCATTTCAGAGGCCAAATGTCAATCAAATTGAGGTTGTCTGGTCTAGTCCCTCATTTCCGTGTTACAGGTGGGCTCACTGAGGCCACAGGGGGAGACATTTCACCAAGTTATCCAAGAAAGTCTAAGTCAAGTGACAAAAATACGGATAACTAAATTTTAATACAATGGCCCTGAAGGTCCAATGAGGTGAGTTGGTCTTTATCACACCTCCACTCGAAAATTGCATGACCATCTTTCACATGTCTCAGCAAAAAAAAATAAAACCTCTCCTTCAACATTCTGATGCTACTGATTGAAAACATTTAATTTCTTTTTACAGGAAAAATCACAGTAATACATTGGTATGTGTACACAATTACATGAACACTTAGTTACAGGTGCTGAAGATAACTGAAAGATAATCAGTTGTAGAAATAAGTTCTGAGCAAATTTTCTAATGAAGAATGTGTGGACTCTTTTACAACATCATTCCAAGTATCCAGCCCACCTTTCAACATATGCACAGAATGGACTAGAGGGACTCCAGGAAAACATCTACTTAGTAAATCACAGATCACTATTTGAACAGATGATATGAGGGAAAAAAACTGAATAGAAGCACTGCTTAAACTAGGTTTTCATTTTAAGGTAAAAGGTCACTGATATCTTTACCAACTATAAACTGAAACAATCTAAAATCATTTGTTGGTTACCAGGGAATGTTTTCAATAAATATTAATAATAGGCCAGGCGCTGTGGCTCACGCCTGTAATCCTAGCTCTCTGGGAGGCCGAGGTGGGCAGATCGTTTAGACCTCAGGAGTTCGAGACCAGCCTGAGCAAGAGCGAGACCCCATCTCTACTATAAATAGAAAGAAATTAATTGGCCAACTAATATATATAGAAAAAATTAGCCAGGCATGGCGGCGCATGCCTGTAGTCCCAGCTACTTGGGAGGCTGAGGCAGCAGGATTGCTTGAGCCCAGGAGATTGAGGTTGCTGTGAGCTAGGCTGATGCCACGGCACTCACTCTAGCCTGGGCAATAAAGTGAGACTCTGTCTCAAAAAAAAAAAAAAGTAAGTAAATAAATAAATATTAATAATAAACAGGGGAAAGCATGCAGACCTCCATCTAAACTATACGTAATTAATTTCAAAGAGACACTATTTTGAAATGTTTAAATATTCTAATAAATTCTGGGGTCAAAGGGAAAAATTTGAAAATATATTCTATTTAGAAAAGAATTAAATGAAGTGCGATGATTATACGATGCCACCATGGCATTATACGATGCCACGATGCTTATTTTGGAAGTATATACATACGGAAAATCAATCTGAATAAACTGAAATTTATTTCAAACTTAAAAAAAATGAAATGAACGGGAGCCAGAAAATAAAAGGTAAATCAATTATCAAAAGAAAAGAACATCACTTTCAATGTTCCCTGTAAAAAGCAGAACAAAGCAACAGAGACTCATTTTTTTGTTCTACTCACTTCCCTAGTTGCCACCTCATCCCAAGAAAGGAGGGTGACCTACAACTGAATGAGTCAACTCACTGTCCTCTAGCTGAACAGGGACTGCCAGTGGAAGCTATACTCTGATGCCATAATTATAAAATGCACTAGCCCTTATGGACAGGAGTTTTGCAATTCTCATGCTCATCTGTGTAATTTAAACACACAAAATTTAAATTCATTATATTACAAAGAAAGAAATCAATGTATTACGACTTAATCATCCATATCCAATCAAGTCACCACTCATCTGGAATCAGGTTCACCCTCTTTCTTGATTACTGTGTTTTCCACCCTCATTCCACACATATCCCTCATTCTCACCTCTCTTTAGCTCTTTCTCCTCCTCTTTTCCCAATTTCCCCCCTGGGTTTCTGCCCCTCCCCTCTCCTCTTCTGCTTTCTCCCCTTCTTCCCTCTATTCCTTCTCTTCCATCTGAGCTGCTCCAGGCTTAAAACTTGTTTCACCTGCTTGTTGCTCTTTCTCTCCAATCTTTTCATTATCCCCAATCTCCTCTATTTCTGCCTCTGTCTTTCCCATCTCTGCTCCCCCTGTCAAATGCCTTCTTCCCTGTGACACCCACTGTCTCCTCTCTCTGGCACCCCCAGGTCCCCAGGCTTCCTCCCTGCTGTGGTGCCCCCTCCTGTCCCAGCACCACGCTGCTCTCTCTACCCTGGCTCCAAATAATTCGTCCCCTCCCCTCTGTCTGAGGTGCCTCCCCTTTGCTGCCTCTCTCCCTATTTTGCTGTCCTCCCCTTGAGAGACAGACTCTCTGAACATTTCTCCACTTGCTTTTCTCCCCCTACTACTTTCTCGGCTTCTTTGACTCTTTGAAACTCCCTGACCCACGCTCTATTTGACCTGTGAGCATGGGTCTCCCTCATTCTTCCTTCCCTCTTTACCAGTCATTCATTTCCCGCTGCATTCTCTCTCTTTGTCCTGACCCCGTTTGCCACACGTTCACCGGGAGGAGGATGGAATAAGATGCCCGCCTCGCAGAGGGGCACATTTTCCGGGGGTGGGGAAATTTCAGACGTCAGAACTTTGCGCGTGACGACCGGCCCCATGACCTCCCGAAACGCGGGGTCACGGGAAGCGGGGACTGCGGAGGGGAGGGAGGGGAGCAGAAGGGCCCGGCCCGGGGACAGGGCGGGGTGTCCCAAGAGAAGGGTGGGGTCTGCAGACTCCCGGGCGCGGGCGAAAGAGGCGGCCTCCCCCGAAATGGCGCTGCGGCGCGGCCCCCAGGGGCGGACAAAAGCGACGCGTGGAGGACACCACAGACCTGGCCGCACCTCGCGGTGAGGACTTTACACTGCGCGGGGCGGGCGAAAGGGTCAGTAAAGCGTTTTCAGCAGCAAAAGGGCGCGAAAGAAGGTGTCTCCATGGCCCTAAGGCTAAACGCCTGAGGCAGAGACCGCCCTGAGGGACACTTTAAACCCAAAAGGAAGCGACTCCCGGGACTCCCACAGGGACGTCTGAATTCACTCCACGGGGAGGAACTCGGATTTCAAGGCCCTCAGTGACCCTCAGATCCCGGGTAGGGAAGAGTTGAGGGACTGCGAAGAGCAGACTTAAAACAGAGAGCACCACACTCACGCGCCGCACCGCGACCTTCACTCCCCGAGATCGGCTTCCGGGTCTGCGGAAACTGCGCGCGCAGCAGAGGGGCCAGGCCTGAGCGGGGTGGGCGGGGCCACCGCGTGGCGGGAGGCAGGAGCGGGGCGCCGGGCGGGGCGCCGGGAGGGGCGCGAGCCCACTATGCAACAGGAGGCCAGGGGCGGAGCGAGGGGCGGAGCGAGGGGCGGAGCGAGGGGCGGAGCGAGGGGCGGAGCGAGGGGCGGAGCGAGGGGCGGAGCGAGGGGCGGAGCGAGGGGCGGAGCGAGGGGCGG
>VSMD01100158.1:0-31368 GCA_008750895.1 Mirza zaza | reverse complement strand
GATGGAGAGATGGGGGTGGGAATGGGTGGGGTGGGTGTGGATGGATGGAGAGATGGGGGTGGGAATGGGAGGGGTGGGTGTGGCTGGATTGATGGAGAGATGGGGGTGGGAATGGGTGGGGTGGGTGTGGATGGTTTGATGGTCGCCAGGCCCATGAGGAGGCCGTCTGGGGGACCATGACTATTCTGACCACGTAGACGAGCGGCCAGCAAAGAGGGTGACTTCACGCAGGTTCAACCTGCACGTCACGTAGGAACAGGGGTGGCGCTCTCCTGACGTCAAACCATGGTCTCCTAAACATGGTCCACGCCCACTTTTGACATCCACGTGCTGGACACGACGTTCGAGAGGCAGGTTGGAACCCGAGGCGTGGACTGCTAACTCTTCACTGGGCTACTTTATCGTCCCGAACGCTGACAAAAGCAAAACCAACCAAACATAAATGTTCCCAATCTCCTACCTACCTGTTTTGAAAGATCCCGCCCTGCCTTTCCCATGTCTGAGCAGACGGCAATCGGTGGACACCTGCCACCCAGGGGCAGAGAAGGGACTGGGGGTTGTGCGTCCAGCAGAGACTGTCAGCAATCGGAGGTGTTAGAACGTCAGTCCCGAGAATCATCCACAGGGATGTGGGCATGAACCAGCGCTCCCGCCCACTGTCTGGGCTCCCGCCGGCGCCGCTCGGCTGTGCTGGACACCTGGAGGGGGGAGCCGTCATGGAACACGTGACAATGGGCTCAGCATGCAAATACCAGGTCACGCCGGTGCCAGTAACCTGACCAGCAAAAGGCACCGGCTGATGTTGAAACAGAGAGTTCAACTAAATCCCAAAGGTAAGAGGTGCAGAGAGAATCGTTTAGTTCCAAGAGGTTTCTTTAAGTTCTAGAATCAAATGCAATTAGTATTAATAATATTTTTCTTTGATAGCTGAGATGTATGTTCTGAGGCTGTGAAAATTCAGACCCTAAGATGGGAAAAGTACGGTTGGCGTCACTTGTTCTGAACTCTGTTCCTAGTGCTCGGCTCCTGTCCTCACTAAGCTGACCACACTGTGCTACACACCTTCCGTCACAACCCACTGCTGAATTGCTTTCTCTCTTCTCAAATCGGTTTCTGCTCTTTAAATTCCGTCTGTTCCCCTTGGCTTGAAAGCCTGATTTTGAGCTGTGACCATGTCTCCCTGATCTTTTCAGGGACAGGTTTCCCTGCTTTCCCTGGTCACAGGTGAGTCACCTGCTGGCTCTGCCCCAAGGTGCTTGGTCCACGCGGCGTCTGCATCCGGGACGGGCGGCCAGGTGAGCCGTGCTGGCCGTGCCCCTCCCGGGCAGGAAGGATGGAGAGCTGGCAACTTCATTCCCTTCCCCATTCAGGACTGGGGGTGTTTCCCGGCTCCTCCTAGAAGATGTAAATAAACTTCAGAGATGAATATTCGCCAACCACTATCACTAAAGAGAACCGCCAACTCGGAATCACATTGTGCCAAATGCTCCCAAATAAATTGTGCATTCAATCAGGCTCAGGAACACAGACTGAGGCAATTTCCAAAATAATATATTTTCACTTTTACTAGCGCTTCATCAGTGATAAAGTTTTCTGTTTTTATTGTTCAAATGGGAAATAAGTGCAAAAAACAAAACAAAAAAAGGAACAGAGGGAAGCGGGTTCACGACAGTAACTTAACAGCTGCTGTTTTCCAAGGAAGCGGCAAAGACAGCACATGCCCCGCACAGCCAGACCCCACAGGCCTGCGTGGGGAGGTGAGAGTCCGGAATGTTCTTTCCTCGCAGATGGAGGTGACCCTGCAGTGGGAGGGCTCCGGGCAACAGTGGCCTGGTCTCCCTGCTAGCTCCCTGCTGTAGATGGTGGGACAGTCGACGGTGGCTTCAACAGTGGCCGAATCCCTGTAAACCTCCCCTTCTCCACCTGAGAGTGAGGCCAAAGCCTGCACCTGCTCCCCAGGTGGGGGGTGCACCGGTGAGTTTTCAGTACAAGTTGCTGCAGAGATCTGCAGGTGACTCTTGCTACTTTCTCATGAAAATTCAAAACTGAGAAGATTTTAGAAATACCTGCACATTCCAAATAAAAACAAAACCGTTTCTGACCTGGTCCCCCACCACCTGAAGAGCCTGGGCCTGGTGGAAGGAAGTGCTGAGACCGCCTGAGGGTCTGTTTTCCAACAATACGAGACCGGGCCCTGTCCTGGGACGTGGCCTCACCACGTGAGTCTGCCGCAGGTTCATGACGCCGGGCGTGGCCACCCCCGGGCAGGGGCTGATGTGAGCAGGACAGCCACGGGGGAGTGTGGCCCGCCTGCTGCGTTTTGTAAGAAAAGACTTTCGCTGTCTGTTAACTCTACACTGCGCACCTTTCAGAAAGAACCGTGTAGGTGTGCAAAAATAAACTTCAGTATTAGATCTTCCGGGGAAAATATTCTTTTCATTATTATCCAGTAAGGGCAAATTTTTAAAAACTACATTGTTTTCATAAAAACCAACAAAAACCCTTCAGTTTCTCCGTTCCTTCGTGCGAAAGAAAAACTTATTTTTGAGTGGGCTTAGGCTTTGTGGTATAAGGGAAGAAAATGAACATCTGCTCAATTTGGAGATCAAAATATCCACGCCACAAGAGAAGCTGGAGGAAGGGAAATTTCTAATTTTATCTTTTCTGTTGGTGAATATTTTATAAAATTCTAACTCCTATTTCTATCACAATACTGATAGGCGGTGTGGGTCTGAGCTTGGACAGTCTGAGCACGAACACCTGCACAGAACAGTGTTGTCTGGCGCTCTGTGATCACCGTTCACGTGGGAGACCATCATCTTAAAATTCACTTGAAATATTCTGCTCCTTACCAGAGTCTTCCATGGAAGCCATTAAAATGTTAATGAGAATTTTATTTACAATATGTATTACATACACATACATAGATGCATATCCTTTAAAAAGGAGGATATATTTCCAAACACATAAAACCAGTGATTATAAATATTTGATATACTAAAATATTTCCTTCCTCCTAAATACCAGATAAACAAGGGTTGAGGTGGAGCCGGGAATGATTGCTAAAATCTTAGTCGCCTCGTGGAACATCAAACCCGTAGTGTTTGCACATTCTGTTCCCTGTTTATTTTGTCATATTCCTATACTTTACAGGCGGATGGCTTTATGTCATCCTTTATTGGAAGCCTTCTAGAGAAGTGCATAATAATTTTGGCTTTTCCCAACTAGTCTGTATTCCTAAAAGAAAACCCAAGGAACTCCAGTAAATTGCTTTTATAATAAATAACTAAAATATAAAGTGTCCCTTCTTGGAAGTCAGAGACAATATGAGAAACAAAGGAACTAAATTACAAGCTATATTTGGTGACTTTGGAAAATAATTAAAATTCACGTTTAAATGATGTACCATTCAATATTATAAATTACATAATTATATAAAAAATTAATTAAATAAATACTTAAAATTAAGTAGAGTTGGTTTCCTTGTCCTGCGTATTCCGATGGCCCCCCCACTTTCCCAGGTGGTCGACACTCCGCTGCCCATCCGGGAAGACGGGCAGGTGACCCCCAAATCCAGGGGAAACCCTTCCCTCCTTGAGCAGAAACAAGCTGAGCTCTCGGCATCTTCTGCTGCTTGTTTTGTGAAAATAAAGTCCGGGTTTCACAGCGCGGCAAGTGGGGGGTGCAGTGTGGACACGGCATGTGTCGTCTGGAGGTGCCCATGGGGCGCACGGTCTCCCGTGACCCCTCCTAGCTCTGTGAGATGTAGATTTAACAAGGTGACCCATCTTTGGAAACTAGTGACGTATTTTATTGGTATCACAACTATAGAGGCTCATTATAAAATCACACAAAGTTGCAATGTTGTGCAGGAAAGAATCGTTTCTTAAGAAAATAATTTACTCTTCCGGCACCCGGCAGACGCAGTCTTCAGCTGCTGTGCATGTATTTTCTCGCGATGCTCTGGCTGTCCACAAACCCGGGGTCCACCGAGGCCACCTTGGCCTCGATGAAGGCGTGTATGCAGTGCAGCACCGCTGACAGGTCCTGGAATTCCAGCTCCTGCAAGAAAGAAATATGATTAAACGTGTTCATTATCGTTATTGGGAAAGCGCATCACAAAAATATTTAGCAGATTTCCGTGCTTTGTGAACTAAAAGAAAGTAAAAATGCACATGAAAGAAGTAAGTAAAAGGCAGAATGACATGATAAAAAGTTGGCTACATGTATAAATATACTGCTTTGCTGGAATTAACGCTCTGACAATTGGATCATTCTCCCTTGTGCCTGAGGAGCAGGTGCAGGAACAGGCTGAGATCCTGACTTGGGCCTCACAGGCCCGGCAGGGCGGATTTCAGGCTCCCCCACATGGAAGCCCCCAGGAATGTGGGGGTCCCCCACATTCAGCTCTGCAGCGCTGAATGCATGTGTAGGGCAGGTCCCAGCACAGCAAGAGTCCTGAGGACCACCCAGCTTCGGCTGCATCCTGTCACCATGGCAACGGGGGGGGGGGGCGTGAGCGAGGATGCTTCAGCGCTGAGTCTCCCTGAAGAGAGATGGTGGCGTCCCCACCAGGAAAAGAAAGAAAAAACACGCCCGAAACAAACTGCTGATACTTAACCTCCCCATTTTAAAGATCCCGAAGGTTTAAAGTCGAAAGGGACCCACAAACTGTTCTTTCTGCAGACTTCTCCACGTGACAGCCCTAGGCCAAAGCGACAACCACGGCGACCTGACCCCTAACGCTGAGATAGAAGTCGAACGGTGTTTAGAAGTTGTTCAGCTGTTGGGAACCACGATCTTAATGCTTTTGACAGTGGATGTGCCTCCTCACCATCCTGCTGCTCTGTTCCACGGGAGGGAGGGAGCTTTGAACGCACTCTCTCTCCGCCCACGGCTTCTCCGCTCTGCCAGAGTAACCCAACTCCAGTGTGATGACAAGGGCAGAAGCCCTTTTAAGGTGCCTGCCGACGGACGGACATCTAGTCACTATATTTCACCGAAATTCCAGCATGTCCTAAACTACTCAGATGGTGCTGGAAAGAAAGATCGTTTCCAAGGAAAAGGGAAACGGTAAACCCAGGCCTGGCGATTCCACAGCTGTGCTCCTCTGAGCCTCTGTGAACCCAGGAGCTTGACGTTTTCACTGCAGGGGACAAGGGATGGAGAAGACAGACCCTCCGCCCCGCACCCGGGGGGAGGGGAGGGAGGCAGCACCTCCCCAGGGGGCCCCCAGCCCAACACCCGTCTCGGCCTTTCTGAGCGGCTTCTCTGCACCAGCCAAGGCCTTGGCGTCTCCACAAGGATGTCACGCTTCTGTAGATGTGAGCACCTCAGTCTCTCTGGCCTCCGCCTGCTGCCTTCTTAGAAACTGCTCTTCTCTTGGGACAGGTACAGGACCCAGGTGGGCCACCCGGAGCCCAGAGTGGGAGGTTGACACAGAGCACGGGAGGAGGGGCAGGACTGCTACTTTGGCACGACCAGGAGTGGATGTGAACGCCTGCAGCCTGCTCTGACACCTCAGCTGCAGAGTGGGGACAGGGCCTGCCAGGAAGGGGGCGCCGCACGGAGGAGCACCCCACTCAGGCGGGCTAAGAACACGGGGTGGCGTCAGGTCTCACTTCACTGGGACAGGCCCTGGCCTCCTAGTGCGGCAACCAGGGGGATCTCTCTTCGTTCTAATCTGAATTAAGTTCCTCCTTCGCAGGGGAATGAATCGTAACCTCGATAGCTACACGATTGATTATTTTAAGTCTTTCATGCTATTTGATGAGCAAACTGCCCAAGACGTTCAGCTGTGTTCTCCCGCAAAGCTGCACACCATGGTGCACACCACGCACGTGGCTCCATAGAGAACATTCCACCTGTCAGTCAGCGCCCCTCCTCTGAGGGTCAGACACACAACCCGCCCGGCTCCTGCACTGAACTTTGATTCACACGGGATTCGCTAGTTATAGCTACACCGTGAAACGGTATGCAAGAGTTTTGATTCGTTGTGCCTTATCCACGGAAGAGAGGAAAACCAAGTAACTCCCTAGAAGAAACACAAGGCTCTTGAAAACTTAATAAAACTGTAATTTTATGTATGTTTCCGAATAGTGAGTACTGAGTTTCTCAAAGGGACATTTGGGAAGAAACAGCCGTAATGGCCACATAACATACTCGCCAGTGACTTCGCTTCACATGTACAGACTGAGGGCTGCCTTCGAGTCCCCAACCCTTATCCAATAATAGCACAACACCCGGGAAAAAGGGACCAAACAGCCACCAGCACGAATGGACGAAATCCAAAAGCAACATCAATAATTTTCGGTCTCATACGTTGAAGCCACGCGGCAAAATCGCTGGCAGTGCGAGCAGAACAAGGTGAACTCGTATCACTGAATTCCGCACGGAATCCCAGTCACTGGTATTGAAATCCAGGGATCGAATTAACCTTTCTGAAAGAACAGTCAGTCAATTCCGTCTTGCTCCAGACGCCGGATGAGCAGGCTCCCCGGGGACACCTCACAGAGCGTCTTCCATCCAGCCAAAGGCCACGTCATGGTATCTCCGGTCCGGCCAATTTTCTAAACAGATATCACCAGCGGGGCCCTCTGGACCACGACTCTGCACTAGAGACGGCCAGAGTCACCCTGGGCGTTGGGTCTGAGCGGAACACCCAGCTGAATCCCTCCTCTTGGGGAGGGCAGGTGGCCGAGAGACAAAGGCCGTGGCTGCAAAGCGAGCGGACTGAGAGGGGCCAGACGCCTCCAGATCCCAGTCTGACGGGTCTCTCGCTGTTCCTGAGGCTTTGGGACTCTTCCCATCTCAAACGCGCTTCTCCAAGTGCGGTCTTGGTCTCCCTCAACGCTCAGCACAGTGGCCGGTGTAATTGCCAAATTATCTTTGCTGTGATTCGCACCTTGGTTTAAACATGTGCCCAGGAGGCCGTGAGGTTCGGACACACGGCCAGCCGGGGCCCTGAGAGAAAGTTGCTGAGAGTTGGGGGTCACAGGACATTTCCTTTTGCTTGTTTTTTTTTTTTTTTTTTTTATTGAACAGATAAGACTTTCTTTTTGTTTGAAAAACAACGAAAACACAAAACACAACGAAAACCAGAAGGTGTCTGGGGACCATTCAATGTCTCCTCATTGATATTGCCAGGTGCCAATATCACAGATCTCTGTGAGAACAATCAGCACAAGTGAATTTGCTAATCTAGCCTAAATGCCTGAAATGAAACCGTTTCCCTAATCTATGGCAAATAAGATATGTGGAGAAATGAATGCTGAATAATGA
Source organism: Mirza zaza (assembly GCA_008750895.1). Classification (NCBI taxonomy): domain Eukaryota; kingdom Metazoa; phylum Chordata; class Mammalia; order Primates; family Cheirogaleidae; genus Mirza; species Mirza zaza. The sequence goes on along the minus strand of VSMD01100158.1, from coordinate 24,087 downwards.
TTAATCTTCCTTTTTTTAAATATTACGTTGCATAATTCACTAAGTCCATACACTCTGACTGCAACGTCAGTGGCTGAAATGAAATGCCATATTTGAATATTTCATGTATTTAATATACATGTGGATACAGGTGGATACATGTTATTTTATATACTTAGAAACTGGATCTACGTGATCCTTTTAATAGTCATTGAAATTTTTTTTGGTAATTTTATTCTCAAAATACATACCCATCAACACTTGATTGCTCCAATGAATTGAAATCAGAAACATATATATATATATATTTATATTCTTAGCTACGGTTACTATGTTTTTCTTTTTTTATTGCAGCATATTATAGGGGTGCAAATGCTAAGGTTACGTATATTGCCCAAGTCCCCCGACCCCCTCGAGTCAGAGCCTCAAGTCAGAGCTGACATCTCACCATATGCAAATAAATGTAGGTAACTTAGGACATTCTTTAAATATTTAGTAAATGCTGTTCCCCATGCAGACAGACCCACTGAGAGCTCTGAGCAGTCAGGCCCAGACAACCTCAGGCGAACCAGGTTTGACTGACAAGCGTTTGTCTCTCTATCTGCACAAAAGCAAACTGAAAGAACCAGGCCCACTCTCAATTTCAGAAAGCACAGCGAAGTGGAACTGGGCTCAGACTTGACTCCCCACCCTAACTGAGCAAATTCTCCAAAAGCGGACACATTTCACTTGTATGTTCCAGTACTGCAGGATTAATGTTTTTACTCAGGATCAATTTTAAATGCAGGGAGAAGTTTATTTATGCACAAAAGCCTATAAACGGGACCATCTATAACCGCTGGAGAGGTTTCCTGCCTTCCCAAAGCTTACCAACTAAAACTAGGAATTCTGAAAAAAAATTCCACAAAAACCTCACAAACAGCTTCAGAAAGCTGTTACCTGCCTAAGGTGCTTAAATTTGAGATCCACTATTCTGACATTGTTATGGGAATTTGCTCCGGGGACCGTCTACGCAGTTCCCACCAGATTCTGCTCTCCAGAGGCTCCTCCGGGGGGATTCGTTCCTGCCCTTCTCCCCACTGCACCTCTGCAGCTCCTCCTGCCTCCCTCTCTCTGTGCCTTCCTTCTCCTGCTCCAGCCTGTCCCTGTGGAGCCCTCACGCCCTGAGGACGCCTGGCCCTGGGGGGAAGGGCTGGTGGCCAGGGGGTGACAGGGCTGGGGGGTGACAGACCCCACGTGCACATCCTCCCCACAGAGGACCCCACAGCCAGGGGGCCGGGCCGGAGCTCTGTCCTTGGGACACCCTGGCTCTGGGCGGGGGCAGCTGGGCTGCCATTCTTACCTACCTCTTGAGAGCGAAGAGAAAACCCCACGAGCCTCACAGGGAAGTCAGGGGCTTCCAGTGAAGGGTGTTGTTTTGACAACTGTGCTGGAGCAAGACGCCTGTGTACCTGGCAGACGCTCTGCCCTCGTCCAGCTGTGACTGGGTTTCCCTGTTGCACAGAAACGTCTCTGAGGCCGGCAGGTGCTGGGTGGTGACCTATCCGCCGCCAGGTCACCCTCAGGGACTGGAGTCCCCAGAAAATGGCGGTCGCCCAGTGGCTTTTAACTGGTCACCTGTGCTTGCCGACTGGGAGGAACTTTGCTCTTTGAAGACGTTTAGAAACCAGGAACCTTCATCCACCCAATTTCATTCACCAAACGCTGGCTCCGCCGCACAGGCCAAACCCACACGAGACTGAAGAGACCTCCCAGGACGTGTCCTTTGTGTGAGAGGTCTTGCCCGGAGAGACAAATGTCTTCCGTGGTCCAGGAGGGCTTCAGGGTCTGCCGTTAGGCGGCTCACCCGAAGTGCGTACCAGATGAAGTCCCAGCTCAACCCGAGCAGGCCCCCAGGCCTCAGGGGGCACCCCGCGGGGAGGGAAAGGCAGGGCCCGGGAGCAGGGTGTGCGGGGTCATGGGGGCTGCCAGCTCCTGCCGGAGGTGCTGAGGCTTCAGACCCTACGTGCCTGACCCCGGCCTGTGTCACCCTGAGACTGGCGCAGAGAGACGCTCTCCAAGAACAGCGAGCTCACTCCGGGTGTTCGGGGACAGCAATGTGGCGTGTGCCTGCGCCCGTGATGGAGTGGAGGCCCATCCGGGAGGCCGGGGCAGGGGGCACCTTTGAAGGCAAAGTTTTCCTGAGTTGTCTGAAGCGACCGTCCTCGGCCCAGGCGGAGGGGGCTGTGGGCGGGCAGGCACCCTGTGCAAGCGTGTCTCATGCAAGATCGCTGTGGCCTGTGCACAAGGGGACAGTGCTGGCAGAGTGGGCCGTGCCAGCCCTTGTTTCCAGGCGGATACACGTGAGGACCCCCGACCTCCACCCGGTTCTGTCAGGTTTCACGCGACGGCTCCACGGGGACCGGTGGCCGTCGCGGGCGTTGTGGAGAAGCGGGTCGGCGTGGGCGCGCGGCCGTCCCGACGTGCAGGCAGCGCTGCGCGGCTGCAAGTTCTCTGTGCCCACGTGCTGCAGGAAAGGAGGCTGGGGGGGGAGGCCGGGTCGCCCCTGCCGTCGGGACTGGAGGCCCCTCAGCGCCTGGCTGCGCGTGCACCGCCACGCGAGGCTCGCAGCCGCTCCGACCTTTGGAAACGAGGCATCTCAGAGGGGCATCCCCAGATGCTGCTGCGGAGCTGCGTGACCCTGCGCCGCCCACGCAGCGGGCCGGACAGCGGCACGAGAGCGTGCTTGCTATTGGTGGAGAGCAGAGCGTGTTATTGGTGCGGCCGTAAAGTCACGGGCTGTTAAAAATTAAAAAAAAAAAATCAAAAAAATTCGCACGTGTGTTCAGAGCTCCACGCTAGGATGACGGAAACTGAGTGCAGGGTCCAAGGCCCGGCAGGCACAGCTGGAAGAGCCCCGGGGGCCCTGGACCCAAGGACCCGGGACTCAGTTTACCTTTCAGGGCTGTGTTTGGGCTGATGGGTTGGTGGTCGCTCGTGGGGTGGTGGCGACAGCGCTGGAGGTGGCGGCCCTGGCCTGAGCGTGTCGCCGAGGCCAGCGCCTGCGACCCGCGGAGGCCCCAGGGCCGACTGAGTGCAGGACACTCCTGAGGAGGGCGCGGGGTCCAGGAGAGTGTGCGGGCTGACCCGGGTGACCTGGCAGAGGGCCCGGGGGCAGAGCAGCCCGCCGCTGGGACTGGTGTCCTGCTGCCACCAGAAGCGGCCAGGGAGGGAGAGAAGGAATCAGGTGTGACCAGCCGGGCTGGCCGCGGCCCGGTGCGCAGGCGGGAGCAGTGCTCTGTCCGAGCACAGGCGCGTCCAGCCCTGCCCGGGATCCACCGGGTCAGCTGCCCTCTCGCTTCCGCCCGGTTCAGAGGCTTCCTGAGGGAGCCAAAGACCCACCTTCCCCGACGGTCTCTGTGATCGCAGAGGCTGTCTGCAATTTCCCTCCAGACGCCGTTTCTCGGGGCTGTAAGATCTCCTTGGCTCACAGTTTCACGTCGTGGTTTCCCCTTCGGCGAGTAACAGAATTATGACTTCATAAATTTTATCTGTACTGAGGCTCAGCATTATTGCCTTGCTAAGGAGGTAAAAAAAAAGGGCCGGGTGTGGTGGCTCACGCCTGTAATCCCAGCACTCTGGGTGGCCGAGGCGGGCAGATTGCTCAAGGTCAGGAGTTCGAAACCAGCCTGAGCAAGAGTAAGACCCCGCCTCTACTAAAAATAGAAAGAAATTAATTGACCAACTAAAAATATATATATACAAAAAATTAGCCGGGCATGGTGGCGCATGCCTGTAGTCCCAGCTACTCGGGAGGCTGAGGCAGGAGGATCGCTTGAGCCCAGGAGTTTGAGGTTGCTGTGAGAGAGGCTGACACCACGGCACTCACTCTAGCCTGGGCAACAGAGTGAGACTCTGTCTCAAAAAAAAAAAAAAAAAACCTGACTCTTCCAGACAGCTCCGAATCTATCACTTTTGCCTCTTCCTGGTGCCGGAGACTCATGTTGAAGACGAACGTCTGCTCTTTGAGAAGCGTTTTCACGAAGTGTCATCCTCGAGTCCGAGATGCTCCGGAGTGACGTGGTCCCAACTCGGGGAGGCCCCGGGCTGCTTTTCCTGCTGCTCAAAGTATTTTATTTGGAAACTTCCAAGTCCGGCAAAGACAAATAACTCCTCCACTTACTGTCCAAACAAGTCGATTTCCAGAAGCGATGGTTAGAATTTCACTCATTCTGAGCTTAATATTGAAGAGCAAAGATCGTAATAAATATATCAGGGAGAGACGTTTTCAGATTATTTGGGCTTACAAATAGTTAACAGAAACGCGGGAGACAGGCACCGATTCACATCAGTCACGTAGGAAGCCACTCGAAATATTACTCAATTTCGTAAAGCTGCTCGTTATAGCTACTGGACTTTCTTTTCTTTCTTTCCCCCAATGACGACAGCTGACAAGGTAATTTCCTATGTCTTGTCAGTGAGCGTGTTGGCACTTGTACTTCCATTTTCTCATTTGGGAAAATACAATACTCAGAATCTCTTTTCCCCTTTCATCGATATTAATCTTGTTTCTTTGAGCCAAAATCCTGAGTCCTCTTCGCTGAGGTCACCGGGGTCAGGGGGTGACCTCGTGTCCCCAGTGCCACGTGGAAACGGCAGCTGCCCGTCCCTGCAGGCGAAGTCCGTCATTTATAATCGCCCACCCCCGGCAAGAACGACCGCAGACATGAACAAAAGGGACAGCGATAAACAGATGGGGACTCCGGGCCGCCTTCTTAAGGCGCAGAGAAAGCCTGAGCCTCAGCGAGCGTTCGCGCGGGCGTAGCCGGGCAGCGGTGCGGCGGGGTGAGGTCCCTCACGCAGGGCCGCAGCCCTGCCGCCGCGGCACGTCTGCAAGTTCCCTGGCGTGGCTCCCGCCAGCTCCGCCCTCCAGGCAGAGCCGGCTCCCCTCCCTGCCCAGCCTCCGCTGCCTTCCAGTCTGCGGAATCGGTCGCCCTTCCCCGAGAAGCCGCCGTGGATGTCCTGGGACAGACATCCTGGCTGCCCACCAGCCCAAGCCCAGGAAACCTCCGCAGGCCGCCGATCATCCAAACGTCTCAACGGGCCACGCTTCTCTTGGTGCTTTGAAAATTTTAATTTAAAAACATCACATTTTAAACAGGCACTGTGATCTATATAACCCCTCCCCCAAAGCTTGAGATCCCTTACTCTGGAACACTCGCGTCCGAGCGCTGGTGAGAGCCGCCGCGGCCGGCCGAGAGTCCCCGGTAACTTGAGCTCCCCGGTGGAGACTGAAGACCGTGGCGCCGTGCCCGGACGTGCCTCCACTCACCGCGGCCACGTGGGCCCCGCGCTGTCTGTTCACGCCTTCACTGTTCCCGGCCCCAGGCTGGGCTCTCGGCGCCATAGTGGCTGGTCCCGAGTGGCGTGGCTCGCGTGGCCCCCTGGCTGTGCCCGGGCGGGCGTGCGGGCCTGGGGTTTGTCAGCCGAGAGACTGCCTGCAGCCGCCCCACCCTCACGTGAAGGGGTGGGACGAGAGCGGCCTTCCTCCCTCCCCAGGGGTCTCGGCCGTGGCACGGAAGAGGGGTGGCCACGGCCCCACCGGCAGACCCTGGAGAGGCCGTGACGGTGCCACGCGGCTGTGGCCTGAATGCTATGTCCCCCAAGGTGCACAGGCTCAAGTCCTCCCCACAGCGTGGGGCCCTTGGAGGTTGCTCATGAGGGCGGGGCCCTCCCAGAGGGGATTGGTGTCCTTAGAAGACGCCCAGAGAGCCCCACCACGGGAGGACACGGTGAGGAGACGCCTTCTCAGCCAGGAGACCCCTCACCAGACCCGAACCCTCCAGCATCCTGATCCTGGACCTGGAGCCTCCAGAACTGAGGGACACAGTTCTGTTCACAAGCCCCCAGGCCACGGTGTTTTGTTACAGCAGCACGATGCTCAGGAGACAGGCTGGGGGCAAGAAACCGGCTTCGTGTGTGAGGAGTGCAGCTCCTACCCCAGCTCGCACAAAGGCTGCCTGTGCTCCGGCTGCCGTGATCAGATCCTCCGGAAGGTTTCCAGCCTGAAGGAGACTGAACGTCCAGACCCTGGATGGCTCCGTCCAGGACCACCCTATGCTGCTTGGTTAGGAGAAAACAGATCACTGTTGGGGTTCAGAGAGTGACACCCCCAAGCCTGGCGCTTGGAGGTACCGAGGCCTCTGAGTCAGGGTGGCTACCCCGGCCTGGCTGCCTCGGGGATGTGGGAGGGTCTCTCTGGAACGTCCTGACTGAGGAAGCTGCTCTGCTCTCCCAGAGAAAGGCGGCTGTCTCAGGACCCCTGCCTGGATCAGCCCAGGAGAGAGAAGTCAGCGTCATGGCCACGCCCAGGCAGCTCCCGAGATGACCTTTGTCCCCACGAACCTTTCTGAGCACCGGGCCTGTGCGGACCCCACTCCTGCCCCTCAGAAGAGGGCATTTGAGCCCTGATCATCCGGCCCCCCTTAGAGTATTCTGGGATAACGAAATAGGATCTGTTTTCCCAGATAAGTTTTAACATATTCAAAAGACACAGACAAAACAAAAACTGCCCACGAGGGAGTTGACTGACTTTGCCTTGTATCAGTAACCTTTCCAAAAATTTTGCAAGAAATCCACATTTGCCAAATGTTTTCTAAAAACTCATTTCTTTTAAAAAAGGCCCTGCATATATCCCGCAGTAGACGTGGTGTGAGCGTTCTCATGTTGTATGACGTCGGTGCACGCATGTGCTCCTAATAAATTCGTCACACTTTTCTCTTGTTAACCTGCTTTTGCTACAGAGGTGTCGACCGCGACCCTTTATGATAGGGAGCAATGGGGCCCCCACCCCTAGAGCACGGATGAACTTGGGGGACCTGTGCCTGGCCCTCAGCCACCCAGCTCGCCACGGGCACAGGGACATGTGAAGCATGTCAAGCGGTTGGGTGCCATTCTATTGCACTTAACGAGTAGTGATGGAGCCTTGTTTTCTTGAAGCCAACAAAGAGAGGACAGAAGTTGACTCTGAACTTTCACACATCCTAGCGGCACCTGTGACATGGCGTTCGGATTGATGTCATCGCAGAAGACTGCATGGCAAGCGTCGGCGACCTGTCTCCAAGCAGTACGTGTCCAAGGTTCTCATACCATTCAACGCTATTTTTTTCAAAATATGAAATTTATACTCTAGTTTGCGTTTAGTGTATATTAAAGCTGGTTTGCTGATGACACATTTATGCATAAAATACAAAAGAATCAATGCCCAGGGACAGTAGAGCAGCCCCTCTGCAGTGAATTTGGAAGTTATCTTTGAAGCCCTTTTAATTAACAGAGCGGAAAAAAAAAAAAAGAGCAAAAAAAAAAAATAACAGACCAATTTGCTCTCAATATTATACACAAATCATCATATCCTGAATGCAGTTTATAAAAGTCTTCTTTTAAATTTTGATTTTAAAATCAAAATTTTAAAATATTAATTTAACAATTAATTTTAAAATTAAATTAAAATTTTAAAATATTAATTTCCTGCTAATATTTACTAAGAAACTTATGGTTTTTAGTAGAGTCAGATAATTTGTTTCGATGATCACAATTTTAGGATGCAAAAGTCTTACTAGAAAACATAACACGGGTTGAGCCTCCCAAATCTGAAAATCTGAAATCCAAAACGCTCCAAAATCCCAAACTTTGAGCTCTGAGTTTAAAGGAAATGCTATTCCTTTGAGATGCCCAGCTTGTAAGTATAATGCAAATACTCTAAAAAACCTGAAAAGAATCTGAAGCCCAAACCGGTTCTGGCCCCAGACGTTTCGGATGAGGGACTGAGGGACACTCCACCTGTATTTGCTCCTTTGTCATCTCTGCCGTCTGACTGTCGGGGAAGGTTCACGCTCCAGGACGTGGCTGTTATTCCTCAGACGCGTGGGAGGAACGGGCATTTCTCCCGCTGCCCACGTGGTCCCACTTTGAGAGGGGCCTGGTGGCAGGGCGGACTGTCTCCTACCTTCGTTTCAATTTGTCTGGTGTCCAGGTTCTGAAATAGCAGCTTCATTCGCGTTTTCCCGTCGTCCGAGGACCCCTTAAGTTGAGAGAACTTAAATCTCCAGAGCACGTTCTGTAAAGAAATGAAATTAGTGATTTGCAGACAAAAGATCGTTTATTGAATCAGCACCTATTGCTACTGTGTTTCCCTGAAAATAAGACCTACCCATTAAATAAGCCCTAGCAGGATCTCTAAGCATTTGCGCAATAGAAGCCCTACCCCGAAAATAAGGCCTAGTGATGGGTGTGGCTATGCAGCGCATCTACACAACCCACACATGTCGTCACGGAGCAGGAAAGAAGACGAGCTGCCCTTCTCATCTGCCCCATGAGAGCTCTATGGCTCGACATGAGAGATTGGGGCCAATGGTTCTAAAGGAAATAGAGTCGCAAGAAATTCAGGATGGAATTCGGGGTTTGGAGAGTGATGATGATGTTCCAGAAGGAGACGACTTCACTATATTTGAATAAATGTAGATTGTTGTACTGTATTTAAAAAACATAGCACATCCCTTGAAAATAATCCCTAGGGTGTCTTCTTGAGGAAAAATAAATATAAGACCCTGCCTTATTTTTGGGGAAGCACGGTACCTTAAACAGCCTATTTGAATGAACACAGACATTTGCTGGATTTTCTCATCTGCCTTTAGCCCGTGACAACACGTCAGGGCCTCTACCCTCTCACTCTGCCACCTGTGCAGAGGGACCTCGCACCCCCTGGCTCTCTTCTGTCCCCAGCCCAGCCCCCATGAGCTGTCCCTGGTGTCCCTGCGACTGTCATGACACATCATCACCCTTGGGCTTCATTCCCACCTCTGCCCTATGACCCTCTTAGGTTTTCTCTCAGGGTTCTCTGTATGTCCCTAAAAGCATCCTATGATCATTATTCCTTTTTCTGGTTGGAGAACTTTTAAACATCCACTGCAAGGTTCAGTTCTTCCTGTAGTGCACAGGACATAGCGAAAAGTGCGGACGAAATGAAAACCTCTAGTCCTGATCCATATCCCCAAAGTGCGGATGAAATGAAAACCTCTAGTCCTGATCCATACCCCCAAAAGTGCAGAAAAAACGAAAACCTCTAGTCCTGATCCACACCCCCATCCACGGCTACGTGCAAATTGCTGAACCTTGGTTTCTCACGAACCAACTTGAAAAATGTAGATAATACCACCTTTAATATTGTAAAAGTTACTTACTGTTTGCACTTTAGAGAGGAAATGTGCTCTATAAATTCTTAATAAAAAAGGCTGCAGCAAATAAAAACGTAACGGCTGTCTCTTATAAAGGATCGTTTTTAATTATAGACACTTCATTATGACAAACCTTTGTCTTCCCAGAAAAATCCCAATAGGAAACAGCAGTAACTTCTTTTAGCACACTGTACATTCCATTTCTATTAAAAGTGTTTATTTTGAAGCAATGGACATACTTTTCTCTGCATGTCAGGGCAGGCAAAGAGGCCGTGAGGACGGGGGGTGCCAGGCCCTGCCGCCTACCCGCCTGCCCATCCGAGAACCCCGTCTCGTTGCTGCCCGGAGCTGACCGCCCGGCTCGTGGCCACACGGTTCTCTCCCGCCGGACCTGGGAGCCGAGTCGAGTCTCTGCACTTCCTGCCAAGGTGTCAGACACAGGGTTCCTCTGGAGTCGGGGACATTCGGGACTCTGCAGGGCCTTAGGGGACAACCACCCCGGCCTCCCTGTGCACAGGGAGGAATCTGAGCCCAGCCCCAGGCCAGAGTCCAGGTGCCCGGTGCTGCGGGATTGGAAATGTCAGCGTCTGCCCAGGCGAGGGTGTCCGGAACACACCCTCAGTCGCCGCTGCCTGCGGTTCTGGGCTCCAGAGGTGAAGCACACGCGTGAGTTCTTGTTACTAGCAGAAAAGAACGTGTATGAGCCCCTGGGACGTTGAAGTAGCCAAGGAAACGCCCAGCAGGACCCGGCTAGGGGGTCTGCCTGACGTGGCTCCACCCGCCGCGCTGCCCTCCAGATCCACGCGCGACCCCACCCCCCTGCCATCGCCCAGCACGGTCTCCGAGGGCCGTGGAAGGCGGCTGTGGTTTAGCCGCTTAGACTCAGCTGAATCTCGTCTGCCTTTAGAGTGACTGCTATCACGCCTTCACGTGGGGAGCGTGTGGCCAGAGGTGGGTGTGTTCAGAAGGCACAGAAATCTCAGAAGACAAGGTTCCCCTGATTGCTCACAAAATAAGCGACGCCCAGACGAGGGAAGACCCTGAGCGGGACCAGGGCACCGTCCCCCCCTCGGTGATCTCAGGGCCGACGGTGCGGTGTTGGACGGCACCTGGAATCCCTTCTTAGCATGAAACACCTGTGCAGGTATATCTCATCACTGTTACGGACGCCCCGTGCACCCCACTGGGAAAACATCCTAACAGCCTCCCCGGGATGGGAACGAGGACCATGGTGGCTTTCTGGTCCTGGGGTTTTGCGCGGGAAGCAGCCCCGGCGCTGGTGCAGGGTCCCCACGCTGGACGCCGACCCGAGGGTCCGCCCCTGAGCCGCAGGCGTCCTTTGGCGCGTGGGATGAGAGCGGTGTCTCGGCTACAGCAGGCAGGCGCCCTGGACTCTCCAGAAAGATGCGTCTGGGCATCTCCGGGTGCACCCGGGGGCAAACCCGCCCTGCGGAGACGCCGCAGCGGGAAGATGGGCGAGTAGCGGGCGAAGGCGTCTTCTTCTCGCCGCGCTCATTCCTTCGGGGACCCCAGGACTAACTCACAGATGGGCACCGAGGGCTTTTAGACACGGACGGGTGGAGCAACCTGAGAGTGTCCCTGCAGGAGCTGAGACAGGCTCCCTCCTGCCTCGCCGCGGGCCCCGCCATGACAAGAATGGCCGGGCGCGCGCTGAGTTGAGCGGAGGAGGAAATGCAGGCGTTGGGAATTTCTGTGCACGTCGCAGGGAAGGCGGTGAGGATGCGGTGAGCATGGTCTGTGGGCGGCCACGGTGGCTCTGGGCCAGACCAGGACGGGCCCTGCACTACGTGCCGGGAGATCAGACTGAACGTGAGGACCGGGAAGGTCCCACCAGGCCGGTCTTCTTAACAACAGGCGTTTCCTGGCACCGACCCTCTGCCCTCACCCTGGCACGGAGAGTGCGCTGAAGCGGCCACACGTGACCCATCTGCGTGTCGTTCCGGTCCCTGCTCCCGCTCAAGCCACCTGACAAGCATCACATGCTCGTCCACGCCCAGCGGGGGGGGGGGGGTCTCTATTTTCGGGATGCTGCCTGATTCAGGAGTTGCTAATAAAACACAATTACATTTTTATCTTGATTGCTTGAAATTTTGTTTTTTTTTTAACAGTGGTATTTTTCACCCCAATACTCTCCCATCCCTCCCATTCTGAATTAGCCCAGAGAGTGGATGCTTCAAACGATCGTATGGCGAAGTACCAGTCCCGTCTCTGCAAAGCACCTCGTTACGACCCGCAGTCAGGGGAGCAGGCGGGTGCTGGTGGGTGGGTCCGATCCCGCCCCTAATGGCAGCTTATCACACAGTTGCAAACTCCACCAGCGTGGGCTGTTTGTCACCAAAAACGCTCGAGTTTTAAGCGCGATCGTTGACATTTCTTTTCAGCGTGGTGACGCAGTGCTGCAGTCTGTCCCTGGGCCGGGGGGTGGGGGGGGGGGGCGACACACAGCTCAGGCCACACTCCCCTCCCCCGCCCGCCCCCTCCCCGAGGGGATCCTGTCGCCCGGCACAGTCCAGGCTGCGGAAATCCCGGAAGCCCAAGGTGTCAGAAGGGGACAGACCCTGGAGGGACAGCTTGTACCCCTCGCACCACCCTTCAGAGCTGGTGGCTGCTGGGGGACGTTTTTTACAGCGTTGGCATCCAGGAGACGTAATCAGTGCGCGTCGCCACGGGAACATCCCGCCCTGACGGCGTCTTACCTGCATCTTGCTGTCGGAGCAGGTGAAGCCCACGGCGAGATCCACCGTGAAGCACAGCGCCTCTCCCCGCCAGCGGCACGCGTAGGTTCTGGACTAGAAAAGACGTAGTCGCCGTGAGAGAACGTTCTCAAACAGTGCTGTTTAACTGTATTTAGGCAATTGCGATATTAACCCCCTCCCCTTTGCACAAAATTTTTCATAGAAAGTCCTAACGTGCAAATGACGTGTACTGAAACGGGAAGACCCGTGGTCACAGGAGACCTGCAGAAAGTGTTTTCTACAGCCTCTAGGCAAACATTTCCGCCTTTGTAAGAGTTAGAAGTCTGTGCAGGTATCTTATCATTCCAATCAAAATCAAATGCGCGGAACAGAGCCCCCACACCTCCCTTCCCCAGACTGTTTTTGAAAACACGCTAGATCCCTGAGCTAACTTTCTAACTTTGCTAACTTTCTGTGCCTGTCGTGCAACATGTTCGTTTTTCTTTTGCTCACATAGTGGGACCGGGACAAACTGGAACTGGAGCCCGTTCTTCTAAGTGAAGTATCCCAAGAATAGGAACACAAGCACCACACGGACTCGATACTAAAGTGGAACTAACCGATCAACACCCCAGTGCACAAAAGAAAGTAAAACTCAGTGGAAATCAAGCAGGTGGAGGGGGGCGGAGGGGCTGGGTAAATTCACACCTGATGGGCACGGTGCACAGGAATGGAAGACGGCACCGCTTTTTATGTTCCCATGGCAATGCCTTGTAAGCCCTCGTGCCCTACGGGACATCTCAGCTGCGGCCCGAGGGCCGGGAGACAGGCTCCTGGTTCAGTGCTGAGGGGACTCTTCTGTGGCCGTGCTGTTCGGTGAGATTTTGGGGGCTGCCTGTGAGGACGGCGCTGTTCCTAGTTTCCTCACCAGTCCACGACCAAGGGCGCGTCACTGCCCAAATCTGCCACGCGGCCCTGGCGGCTGCTCCGGCGCAGCGGCTGATCTCCACGCTGCACATGCCCAGTCCCCAGTCTCCCCGAGAGCAAGGCGCCTGGGGACTGCGCGTGCCGGCCACAGCAGCGGAGGTGAGGGGCTGGCAGGGTCGGGCCACCGGTCACCGTCCCCTGTGCTCGCTGGGCGGCAACGTCCAGCTCGTTGGCGGTTCCACAGCCGCGGGCAGCACCGGGTCCCACCCTATCTCGTGGCCCGTCTCCAAAGAAACTGCACGGTCACTACAAGGTTCCCTAAGTTAGAAGTCTCGGCGGGGTTGTACCGTGTGCAGAGCAATGACTCCTTCACCAGGGAAGAGGGACGGGGCGAGTGAGCTTCAGCCGTGACCACTCAGCGTGCACAGCTCAGAGGCAGCTCAGATGTGCCCTTTCCCAACATGTGTGTGCCTCCGAACACGCATGTGCCTCTGAACATGTGTGTGCCTCCGGGACCCACGTCTGTGAGCCCAGCCCTGTTCCCCGGGCTCGGGAAGGCTGTGTCCACAGGGAGGTTCGGGCCCTGCTCCGCAGGAGGGGGGAGACTGAGGCCAACATGCGCAGGTGTGAGATGCTGCTTTGGGGAGCAAGCCCGGACAGCAGCAGGAGCAGGTGACATTTCTGACCAGTTCTCTTCCGAGCAAGCAGGTGGCTTCCTGGAACCTAGCACACAGCCACCGTGCAGTGAATAAGTACTTGAGTTGTGTGACCGGCACATGTAACTGGACGTTGCAGTCAGACACAAATGTCACTCGCAAGATATGATACGGATACAGTACTTGGTGGACTTGCTGACGAGGTTGACATTAGCTTTAGTTTTCTACTTGTTCTGTAAAGACATATTTTTAAGTGAAACTGTAAATGGTAAAACCAGTCTGGCTTTCCTTCACTCAGGGAATGCGTGGCATTCTTTTCTAGAGCTCCACACACGAACCTTGAAAACACTTGCTTTGGAGTCTACACCACAAGGAAATACATGGTAATAATAAACACATTTTCTACACCACAAGGAAATACATGGTAGTAATAAACACATTTTAGGCTGTTTTGCAGTTTTGGGGGGTGCCTGATCTGTGCAGTGATGCCTCTGAGACCCTGAGCCGCCAGTGGAAACCTGCAGCAGGACTCCCTCCCCGCCCCCACCATGGAGCCTGGGTCCCGGAAACACCCGGACCTGTGCGCTCAGACACACGCCCGGGCCCGTGGGCGCCCACCGGCACCCCCCAGAATCGGACGGTTAAGGCTGGAGAGAGGAGACTCGAAAATGGAACAATTAATAAAAGCTAATGTGGCTGTGCTCTCCCGTGATGGGACTGTTAATAGAGAATTGGATTAAGCCCTGAAACAAACTGAGGAGCAGAAATAGAAAATCACTCCTCCAGTGTGCTCAGTTCCAGTCTAACTAAATTGAGCCAAACGGCTTGTAGGGAAATAAATTGCTGCAACTCACAACACACGGTGGCATCTCCCTGAGACGTGTGGAGGGGCTCGTCCGTGCCAAGACCAACGGTAAACACCACCCTTCACGTCACACTTTGCCAGCGGCTCCCTGCAAAGACTTCTCTACCATGGAGGAAACTCAGTTCAGAGCTTTAAAACAAAATTCCCACCCAGAGCACAGCTCCAATGTCTAGCCCTCTTCCTCGCCAACGGCTCTTTCTGTGTTTGAATGGCGTTTAACCGTGTGATCCCCAGAGAGCTACCCGTGCCTGGGTGTCACTTCCACGCACGGAACAACCACACGCGGTCACTGCCCTTTCTGCGTGGGCAGAGGGAAGACATGACCCAGCGCACCTGCTGTCTGGCGGTGCAGGAGTCACGCAGGGGAGTGACCGGCGCATGGAGAGCGCAGAAATCACGGGACGGCCGCGCCACACGCGGGCTGCGGGGAGGAAGGAGTCCAGCCGGGCCGAGGCCCGGGGCGCAGGGCAGAGCCCCAGTGACAGGCAGTGCGCTAGGGACAGGCCGTCCCCAGAGCAGCTTGGCGGGCCTGGGCAAGGGCGGCCTGGAGCTCCTGGCACCGTCCTGTGCGGCCTTGGACACAGTGTGGACAGGGACACAGGGCCTCATGCCGTGACGCCGTGTCTGTGCTGCTGACGGATTAATTCACAGTGGAGGAACAGACAAGAGACACGCAGCCACTAAAGGGCTCCAGGACGCCGTGCAGCACGGATGTGCACACAGCCCATGTGTCCAGGCAGGGCTCCATGTTGGCCTGGCACAGGCAAAGGGGGCACGCCCAGGCCCAGAGGGGTCCGGGGGCAACAGGCAGAGCAGGGAGCGGCCAGCAACGCCAGCTAAGGATGGCTCTGGAGTGTGGCCACAGCCTGGCTGCAAGTGGCTGGAAGGCTCAGGATTTGGGTGGCCGCACACCCACCTGCCTTCCTCCTGGGGGGGCAGCCTGCCTGGCGGGGGATGAGGGGTCAATTGCTGCCCTGGGGTGCTGGGGGGACGGCTGCAGCCCGGGTGTCCTTCTAGTTCACCCACCAGCCTTCTGGGTCCAGCTCTGTCTCGACATCCGTATCTTGCGTCTCTTGATCATATTTTAAACTTAATTAGAAAGTAGAGGCACAAGTTCTTGCATGAAAGGGCGTCCGGCTGAGCACAGGGAGGTCGGTTTGCTGTATAAGCCGGCACGCGGATGCCACCAGGAAACGCCAGTGTCAGAGTGTGACTCTGCCAACTGTGTCACTGACGAAACACCAACATCCTTACGGAGCAGGGACCGAGCAAGGACACGGAGGAGCCTCGGGCCCGCCTGGCACAGGGTGGAGGGTACCGGAGTGAGAGACTCGCCGCGCACGGACGAGAACCACCGGCAGTGACGCTCGGCAGGATTTGCAGACAAGGACACCGGGTTCTCTCGTTTGCAGAGTCTCCGAGGATTGTAATTAAAATGCATCCAGCACTGATGCCAGGGAGCCCAGCCTGAAGCCGGACGTTCTAAATATGTGGGCATGTTTTTACTTCAAGCACAGGCAGCAGCATGCTCTTTGACCAATAACGTTTCCAGCTGAGAGGGTTTAGGTGCGTTTGTGAATAACAAATGAAAAATAGCTTCCAAAGGAAGATGGTAAGGATGCACACAGTGATGCACACTGTCACACGGGGAGCGGATGGAATGGCTTCACTTGGACGTACCTCAGGCTCACGTACAACGTCTCATTGCAGGTGCGTATTGATATATGCAATATAGAGTATCTATATCCCTGCAGAATGGAATCACATGCTCGTTTCTGCCGAAAGGACCAAGGGAAGGACGTTTGTTGCAGTCACATCAAATCCAGCGAGTGAGTTGGGCCTACATTCGGCTACATAAGCGCGAGAGGAAGGGCCACTCCTCGCTTAAACTACCGCAAACATCCAGGAGACTCACGACGCGTGTTCACGTGTGAGCTGGCGTTTGGTCTCCGGGAACAGCCTCGGGGGCGTTTCACCTCCGACCAGGAGTTTGAGCGTAACGCCAGCCGCGTCCCTGCTGGACGTGTTCCGGCACTTTCCTCACCTTCAGTGTAAATACAGGCGCAGATACAGACGCAGAACACCCCGCCTCACCTTCCCAACAGCCCACGATACCTACGAGCCCACGACTCGGGGAAAGTTCACTTGACACGGCGTCGCAGACTGGGAGTGCTCACGTGTGGGGCACTTCATTTTTTCTGGCATACACGGCGGGACGTGCTCTAACTGCCGTGTTCCAGGCCTTCCGGTGACGCTGGGGGAGAGGAGCGTGGGTGGCCGGCTTACCCCGGTTCTCCGCACTTCCGTGAACGTGGCTGTCTGGAAGGACTTCTCCCACGCCGCCAGCTCAGTGCCCAGCTCCACGTGGAAAAAGTGGCTCTTCCCGTGGCCGGCCGTGACGCTGAAGCAGTACGGACCCTGGTCCTCACAGTCAAAGTCCCGAAGCCCCAGATACAAGTTTGCTTGTAGCCAGCAGTCGTCTGCGAGCCGGAGCTGAAAAACAGGGCAGGGGTGGAAACCCCATCAGAGTCGGAACGGAGGCTGTTTCCAGACGGCGGGAGCCGACCCCCGCTTTGCCGGGGACCCCGGTGGGGCTGACACGTATGTTGCATGTACTGACATTGTATTCTTATCATAAAGTAAGCCAGAGGAAAGAAAATGGTATTAAGAAAATCAGAAAGAAGAGAACACACAATTACAGTACCATACTGTACTTATCGATGCCGTAAGTTTACATCATCTGCTTACAAGAGGACTCGTCTGTCTGAAATGGTGAAACCGCACCTGGACCTACACCAGGTATCAGACGGCGTAGCTTCACCTGCGACACCCTCACTCTGCTGCTGGGAGCACTTTCGGGTCACCAGTGCTGTTCGCAGGGGCCCGTCGTGTCATTCAGGGTGACAGGGTTGCATCAGACCCGTGAGACAAGCGTGAGGGCTGCCGAGATCACTTCTTACTGAAGTCTGCGCTTCCCTGGAAGTAAGCGCTGCTACGTGGAGATGAGCAGCGTCATGAGGCAGATGGACGCGCGCGGCGCTTGAGCTCACCGCGGCGGCAGCGGCAGGTGGCTGTGACGTCACCGTGGCGGTGAGTTGTGTGCACAGCCAACTTCGTGCGGCTGCGTCTTAACGCTGCCTCTTTGCATTTGCTTACGTTTCTACCTACTGAACGGTGCCTGTGTGGTCTGGGTCGTGCGTAAGTTTTGACAAATTTTAACTTTTTAGAACAGATGTGTTTATATTTTATGGTAGTGAATGATAAAACAGACTAGTATCTACATCTATCACATGCATTCATGACACACCTAACTTTAATTTTTTTTTTTTTTTTTTTTTTTAGTACTTCCAGGCTAAGTAGTTCATTTGTTGAGTTTTTCAAATTGTTGCAAATTTCTCCCCCAAAGTTTTTCAGTATATTTATTTTAAAAAATCCGCCTGTAAGTGGACCTGTGCAGCTCGAGCCCACGTTGTATAAGGGTCAACTGTATTTTCCTTCCTGTCCCTGGGCATATCTAGGGAGCCAGCCGTGTACCCCCTCACCCCAGCTCTGACTTTTATCTCAGGGCAGTTGGGTTCAACTCCCCTCCCCTACTGTAACGTGTTTGAATAACGTCTTCTGGGCCTGTTTAACTTTGATCAGTGCAGTTTTTGCCCTGCCTTGACTTTAGGAAAAGCAATTAGGGGTTCTAAGTCCCAGCGAGGTAACTATGCAAACGGGGCCCCTCGAACACCACCTGGAGAACTGAGGCAGCCACACGCCCGGTGGATACCGGGAGAGACTCACGGGTCACCACTGCTTCTAACAAGGAAATGGGAGCCGGATTCGAGGTGAGCAAACCTCGGTCCTACCCTGGCCTCCAGTGAGGCTTCTGGAAATTGCTCTCCCATCTGTGTTTCCGACAGAGGATTAACTCATGGATGTCATGAAGGGCTTGGCTCCAAGGCCACAGTGGAGACACTCGGTTAAAGACCGATTTCATCATTGAGATAATCTGTCTGACACACGAGCAAATTTAGTTTCCCTGAACAGGTTACATGGAATATTCTTATCTTGAGAGGACATGTCCCTTCACTCCCACGCAGGACGCTTCTGTCCTGCAGGATGGTGTGCGTCCCACAGTCCACCTGGCGCCGTCTGCAGTGTGCCCCATGGCTGCAACCAAGGCTGATTGATGCAGTTTCCTCACTTATTTCGTGATGAGTATTGAAATACAGAATACATAATTTCAAGAGTTAGGAAAAATAACTTTGAGAGAGGAGAATGTATCATAAAAAACAAAATTGCAACTTCGAAATCTGATTTCTGGTCTAAATATGAATGAATATACTTTGAAATGGTAATTACAAAAACAAATTTTAAAAATCTATATTAAAAAGTGCCAGTTCTTATAATTACATATTTATTTCAATTTTTGAAAGATGAATTAAATGCATATGGACACTTTTAATTGCATGTGTGCTAAGTGATCTTCATCAACAATTAAAGCTGTCATAAAAAAAAGAGATCATTTTGTAAGGTCACTATTTAAAGACTTTAGGACATTCAACTCACAAAATTTGATCTTCCTTTTAAAAATATTGAATGCTAGAGATTACTATTTTTCACCCTATTTTGAGTTTATTTGTTGTAGCCATTCTCCTGGCTAATCCCGCAATTGCATAATCATGGCATACTTATTATTTTTTCTAATCTTTGTTGAAAATTGAGCCGCATAAAAGAGTTGGCCCTGTAGTTTATTAATGAACGAAGTATCTGACACGCGATGATTCTTCCGAGTCACGCCGACTCCAGGAGAACGTGGCGGATGTGGAAAGTGTGGCCACGTGGTGGGAAGAAGGCTGGTTGTGCAGGACAGAGAAGGGGCTGCTGGGTCTACACCACTCTCTCGTGGGATTTTGATAAATGACACTGTACACATACAGACAACCACGAGACTCATTTTCAAATATGCTCATTTTTTATCATTTTGAAAATAATGCACTCGTGTTATAGGGAATTTAGAAAACATGGAAGAATTTGGAAAAGGAAAGCAAAAATAACCAGCAAAGCCATCACCCAGAGTCAGCCACAGTTACTATTTTACTCTACCCTCTTCCAGTGTGTTCTTGATGAACGTGCCTAGCACAGTAGTGTCTGTGTTATGATCATTAAATGATTTTATTTTTTACTGCTGTTCATGACAACTTGTAATGAAGGGCCTGGATCTGACCTCATTGGGCCTTTCTAATACTTTCAGTAACAAAGTCAACAAAAATTAAAACATCAAGAAACATGTGGCCAAATGAACTTTTCAGAAATTGGAAGTAAATTTATTATTTATCCCTTTGATGTTACTGTGAGGATGTATTTCTCCTGTAGATAGTTCTATTAGAGGCCGTCTAGAATTCCAGATACAGATTTAAAATAAATCAATTAGAATTAGGATGAGAGAATTATTTTTGAGGATACTTTTATTTTTTTTTTTTTTGAGACAGAGTCTCACTTTATTGCCCAGGCTAGAGTGAGTGCCGTGGCGTCAGCCTAGCTCACAGCAACCTCAAACTCCTGGGCTCAAGCAATCCTGCTGCCTCAGCCTCCCAAGTAGCTGGGACTACAGGCATGTGCCACCATGCCCGGCTAATTTTTTTCTATATATATTAGTTGGCCAATTAATTTCTTTCTATTTATAGTAGAGATGGGGTCTCGCTCTTGCTCAGGCTGGTTTCGAACTCCTGAGCTCAAACAATCAGCCCACCTCGGCCTCCCAGAGAGCTAGGATTACAGGCTTGAGCCACCGCGCCCGGCCGAGGATACTTTTAGTTCAAGGAAATAAACCAAACATTAAAACATACATCTTCATTCAAAACTTCTAACTTTTAAGTGGTAACTCTGTAAGGTCAAATTTTCAGACAAAAAAATTGCATTTCTTAAACTTTCACTTTGTATACACAGTTTCCTACTTTTTGTATACACTTACATGAAAAAGACAAAAAGCAGTTAATTATATGGTACGTTGCTCTCTTATAGTAGAAAACAGTGATAACCAGTAACTGTGAACATTTCTCATCTTGCAGTGTAGACATCCAAGGTCAGGTGGGCGGGAGCAGGTGCAACAGGGTGTTTTTCTGTTTCCCTTTCTTGGGGTTATAGTAGCTCATCTTCTTCTTCAATTTAAAATGAGATTTTTTAGTACATTTACAAATTCCATCATATTCCTGTTTTTTAATTCATTAATTCCTCTGAATTTATATACAAGTATTTTCCATGTGTGAATTTGATCCTTTTGAAATTTGTTGAATTTAACTTTTAATTATTAAATAATCACTTGTGATATACATGTGAGGCTGTCATCGCCAATATTTTTCTTTTTTCTAGATAAATTTAATTTCAGTTTGATACCTTCTTTAACCCAATTGTTTACGAGCATTTTAAACTTTCTGGAGAGTAAATCTTATTTTGGTAGGATACTGTTTTCGTCAGATTATTAAAATGAAATATCTTAAATGCTTCATACTCCTACCCGAGCGACATAATTAACCGAGGTATTAAAAATGTGAATCTGAACAATAAGAACCTTTCAGGTTTGCAGGCTGCACTGAAGGGCTGTCCTGTAACAAAAGCTGACACTTGTGATGAGAACAGATGGTCTGTGTTGAATGTGGTCTGAAAGGCAGATGCGGAGATCATGGTCTCTGTGCCGCGGTACCTATCCAGGTGCTTTGGGCAGATGCTCCGTGTGGAACAGGTGCCAGGCAAACGCTTCCTCCAGTGCTTCTTGAGCCTTGGCCTGGGCGGTGGCTTTCGCTTCTGAGTCCTGAGAGCACCTGGCACGAGCAGCCTCCGAGTCCCCGCTGTCAGCCGGGTCAGAGGTGGGATGGGGGGACACCTCCCCTCCGCCAGCGCTGGCTGGCTGGCTGACCTCCAACAGGGACGGCCATGGCGGAGCAGGTGTCCCCAAAGCAGTCCTCAGGGTCCCGCCTGCTCTGTTCCTGCACGGCCACTTCCTCCTCTGCCCTCCTGGGGGGCTCAGCCCAGTGACCTGCGTGTGACAGGCAGGATGCGGCAAGAGTGACAGTCACTTTGCTGGGACCGACCCTCTCTCCAGCCATCGCCGCAGCTGGATGCCACCAACACCCACAGCCCTGAGCTTGGACGCAGACCCTCCCCGGGAGGGCGTGTGGCTGGGACGACAGACACTGCGCCAGAACCCTGGCTGCCACCTGGAGACTGGAGTCCGTGAGCCCAGGCTGGAGCTGTGGATCATGTGTGTCGTTCCAGTCCCTCCAGGTTTAGAGACTTGTTTCTCAGCAGCGGATCACAGAGCAGGGACGAAAGCTCTGTCTCTCCCTCAGACTTTCAGTTTTAGTAAAGGAGCTAATAACTGAACGGAAGCATTTCAACTACTGCAGGAAGGAAGACGTCAAGGTAGCATTTAAAAATGAAACAAACGAAGAAGGAGTAACTAAGACAAATGTCACTGTCATGACTGCGTTGCTACAGCAAACGCACACTTCTCATGATTTTGTCAATGGTGTTAATACAACAACTCCTCTAATCAATAAGCTGTATCTCCTGAATATTGAATGATTCTAAGGACTTTGTCAGGCAATAACATATACCCTATTTACAAGGCATTGTTCTACAACAGACTGTATGGTATTAACCGCAGTTCTCAGGTTTAGTTACATAGTAACATTGCCAGGAAAGTTTAAAAGAATGAATGTGGACGTCTGGGCCACAACTCAGACCAAATAAAATCAAACCCTTTTGCATCAACACTCCCCCACGTGGGTCCAAAGTCAGACAAGTCTGAGAATCACCGGCCCAGGGACGCCCTGGACCTGAGGCTCTAAACAGAGGGTCGGCACCCGGAGACCACGGCAACAACCCAGAAAGGCTACATCTAGTGAGCGTGCTTTGTGGCAACAGCTGGAAGTCATCCCATTTAATTAGCAGAACCCCTGCAAATAGCATCATGAAATATAGCATAAAATGAGCTATTGCTATCCCCACTTTACAGATGAGAAGACTGAGGCTCACAGAAACCACGTGCACTTTCCAGTGATGAAGGGAGGGTTTGACCCCCCATCCACCCTGGAGCACACGTGGTCAGCCAGTTCTGCCGGCTTTCCCTGCCTCTCAGTGGACACGGCATCTCCGTGGCGCTCTGCAGCAAGCCTGGGAGCACTGCTCTTGCACTTGTGGCCAGGGCGCTTGGCTATGGGGTTGGGGCTCGGCTCCACCTGCCCCGAGGTCTCTCCCCCTCCACAGCCTGGTGGTCTCAAGGCTGTGCTGTCCTCACGGCAGCAGTGTGATGACAGGGACCAGACCTCATCACACATGGGCCTCACACCTCGGCTCACGTCACAGCTGCGGACATCCACGGGCCATAAAGCCCCAGGTCAGCCTGATGCTGATGGGGGGGTACCCTACTCCGGAGGGGTGGGGGCAGTGGACACTGTGCAAACTACAACCTTAGGTCACTTAGTGACAATGGGTGATTTTTGTCTCTCTCCCACACCCTTTCTCGTTCAACATTCCAAATTCTTTGCATAATTTTGTGTTGCAAAGAATTTTCTGCAAAACCTGAGGTCTGCTAAGACTCTTCTCCTCAATGGTTTAACTGTATTTCCTAAGTTTGTTCAATTTGGTGGAATCTGCGTTTACACATGCAGTGATCTTTATCTCGAATATGTCAACAGGTGCAATAGGAACTAAGCAGAGGCCACACGGGGTGCTCCGTGGCTGAACCCTCCTTCCTCTGACAGGGAGAGTCCTTGTTAAGTGACGTGCACAGCACAGGACAACGTGTGATCCCACTGGAAACAGTGAAACTGATTTCATGACAGTGGATTAACTGCTTTGGAAGTGACTGACCCAATCGGATTATTCTGAAAGCTCGATATGATTGTTCTGGATACGACTTTGCCCTTTATTAGTCAGAGAGCACTTTCCCTCTAATGGGAGTGGAATTATTAAATACTCTATTACTTATTCTTGACAGGCCAGGCCAGGCTTAAATAAGAAAAGGTTTTAGGACACAAATTTGAATCTGACTTGTTAAAAAATGACCTCAACAACTACAGCAGCAGCAGCAGCAGCAACAAAAACTAAAGTTTCTGGAATGTATTATTGTGATGGGAAGTACTAACACACACACACACACCTTCTAATCATCTGCTCACCTGAGCAACAGGAGACAACCATGATGACCATATTGGACAGGAGGTTAAATGGGTCTAGACGATGTTCACATTATTTTATTATTCCAATGGCCTACGGTGAAGAAATAATTCTCCCACTCTTTAAAACCAAAGGGACATGTTATTTGCATGGAAGCTTCTGGAGTGCAGAGGACACCTACCTTATGGACTTTACATAACACCTCACAGAGGTAGTAGATCTGGTCCGCTCGCGCCCAGTCCCACGTGCTCACCTGCAAGAGATGAAATGTGCACATTAAGAGGAACATGCTCCCTATAGCAGAAAGTCTGAGGGTTTACAACAGTGCATGACTCAGTGCACCTCCAAGTAGTTAAGTATGGAACCAGAGAAGACCCCATATAGCAAAAGCAACCTTAAGCAAAAAGAACAAATTGAGAGGCATCAATTTACCAGACTTCAAGCTATACTTCAAGGCTATAGTAACTAAAACAGCATGGCACCGGCACAAGAACAGGGACATAGACCAATGGAACAGAACTGAGAACCCAGATATAAAACCATCTCCATATAGCCATCTGATCTTTGATAAAGCAGACAACATACAC